>JAVFBW010150760.1:0-12261 GCA_034783835.1 Mopalia ciliata
GGGGGGGGCGGGGGGGGGGGGGCTAGAAATGAACTGAACTGGGGCTGGATCCAGGGGCCAGTTTCACAAAGTAGTTTTCACACCTGTCATCATCTGAAGATATAAATGAATTCTTTTTTTTCAACTCAATAAGTGGTTATTTTAAGATAAATATCCTAGTAACACCAAGTAAATAACCAATATGAACTAATTGCCATAGGGGTTAAATACATACAATGTTGAGCTCTAGAAACCGGGCCCTAATGGAATTGAAGGGTCTCCAGTAACCTGATGTGCTTGCTGTTGTCACACCGTGTGCTAGACTATGTCTTTCTTTCCAGGATTGGCTTGTATCATTGCACCAATTATTATACTTCAGGTCGGCAAACTTATGAGGGATATACATTTAAATGCACATACACCCGAGACCAACAAACACTGATTTTAAAGGGAATAACAAAATGGGCGATTTCGCCAACAATGGCGTGAACCCATGGCAAGTGAGTGCAGTAGACGTAGCTAGACGCCATGCATAATCTGTGGGGAGATAAACTATAATGAGAATAATCTGTGGCATATAATTCCGAATTAGCCATGCCTCAAAGAGTGAAAATGATATTTGATTGATTGTTTGTTTGATTGAAGTTTTATGTCTTACTTATTGTTATTTTCAAATATGACGGCGTGCAATTTAACCGAATCGGAAAAGAAAACTACACCCGGCAGAGCATGAAGGTTACTTAGTTAGTTGGAGGTTTAGCTGGGGGTTTACAGTCACACATAAGAGTATTTCACTTATTGTTTAAAATTGTGGTATTTTGCTTTTATTACACTGCCTTACTTTTATTTGGTGGAAAACCGGTATAAAAAACACACCCGCGATCGGCGTGGCTACATCAAGTGACTCCCACATACACGTTCCGTAAACAGAGGGACTCGATTGAAGAATGATCCGTAGTCCAAATTCTAAAACCCATACGGCTGTTCGCCTATATAAAGAAAATGGCCGACAGACGTTCACGTCTAAACCCAACATTTTCTGATTTACTTAGATAAAAATGCTCGTAACAAATTGTGTTCTAGTGGTGGTAACTATGTCACCACGCTAGGGCAGATATTGAGCGTGTTCAAATATTTACATTGTAGGGAGCTACTGAGTTTGAAGTCATCTTTAAATCGTGTAATTGCCCTACAGCGAACTGTGAAGTAGGGCTCGAATCTTCAATTCGTTCAATATCCCAATTGAATAAATTCTGTTTCCTTTTATTAGGTAAACATGCCTAAAGAGTGTCAATTACAGGACCTCCTACTAAAATTTCAAGCCTATAGTCTGAGCGGAAGAGAAACTAATGGCGGGTTAGCTTGTTTGTTTGTTTGATTGGTGTTTAACGTCGTACTCAAGGGTATTTCACTTTTATGACGACGGACAAAAAAACAGGACATCACAAACAGTTCTGCTTCCCGTTACCCTCTAGCTCTGCGAGCACCAGGGCAACAGAGAGCAACCTCTTTTCTCACCTCTAACCATCGACCGAGGAAGCCGAGGGAGTATTCTGCAGGGCCATGACCCACCCGCTCCCTCACGGGCCCAACAGATGCTTGAACCGTATTTGTATATTTATAAGAAGGCTTATGTGCGATTTCAAGTCTCGTTTGGCTTATTAATTGTTTCAGAAGGTTCGGTATATCAAATATTATTGGACAGAACTAATAGAGCCCATTATAACCGGTAGATGAAAAAAACATGAAATTACACCACATTTATGTACACTGTTACTCTGTATCTCTAAACAAGGCTACATTGTATTATAGAGTTTTAGAGATACAGAACTCTGCGTCTACATCGTAGCCATAATCCACACCTGTTACTTATGCACTATATTGTGTTAACCACAAGAAACTATCTGAATCTATAGAGAGTTGTTTATGCAGACATACCTGTTCAACATTCGATAAGAGAAAGAAAAAATAATGAAAAAAAGAGAGTTGTTCTGTGTTATAGAGAGGAAATCTTCTGTACACTGACTGAAGTGACAATGGGCATCATAAACCAACAGCACAAATTCCGTGACATATACATCTTTATATTTAATACCAACCGTATGTGGACACATTGTCACACCTGGTTGCTACAGTTTATGTTTGTGGGCGCTGACTTCGCTTTGTTGAACTTTCTAAAGGCTTAAATGATTAGAATATTATTTATGAAAAAATATATGTGAAAAATAAATTGTATATGAAAATGTCACCAACAAAACAACAACAATTCTATTAATATTCTGATTATTTAGTCAATTATTTAAAAAAAAAAAAATTCTGGAAGTGTACGGAACGGAATTCCCTACCGATAACTTCTTTGTTTGATTCGCGGAGACCATTCTTAAAAGGCTATACATTGCGGGCGTATCATGCAACCGGAACCGGAAGGAAAACTTGGTTTGTAAAAAGACAACATCCTTTATGTTACACTACACGGGGCCAGGGTTGTTTGTTAGTGTTTGACTGTCTATATAGCTAAAACTATAAATATCCACAATATCCTATTAACTGTACCTACAAAGTGTTTTTGCGACATCAGCGAATGTTTAAACAACAATCATTTTAAAGACTTTGCAAAGTTTATAAACATTATTTCGCCGTTACTGTAGAGCGGAAATCTACCAGAGAAGTGCACACTCTTTCCAATCTCTGTGAACTGCTCGTGATCTTGTTAGTCCCGTTTCAAGAATGTAAACCACATGTAATTTGGGAACCACCGAATAACCCAGCTGTTTATGTACAATGTTATATGAGGTTTCTGATTTGGCAGCACATGGCATCCATTTATCATACTGATCATTGCAATAGTCACGTGATCATGCTTCAGGACTAGATGTTAAGCGTGGACAAGTATTGGGCACGGGTCCACAACTTTAGTAGAGATTGTTCCGGAACGTCAACTTCGAAAGGCGTTTTTTTCTTCTTCAGAATACTCATCGTTTGAACTAGTCTAAAAGGAATCGGTTAAATTCATCTGTCACTTGATGGATGCAAATCTCAAATGAAGCTTCTTCAGCGCATACAAGTGGAATCTAACGGTGTGTTTTGATATAAGTTTAGGGCTTTCCCTTATTTGTGGTAGTTTTATTGATCACGTGTTTTTTGACCTCGGGTACTCTGGGGTTCAGCCAACCACTCCTGTCACAATGATCCAATACAAAACCACACTCGTCGGCATCTCATTACCAAGTTTTAATTGAGGAACAGTTATGTAATATTTCTAGATGGGCCTTTCTAGATGGACGCCGTTCGGCATACGGTTTTCTCAGATGTTAACCAGAGAAGTGTGTGTACTGCCAATGCCGCTGCGCCATTCAGAATTGGGTTGAAGCTGCGGGTATTTTGTGATACATTTTTTTCGCAGCTTAAGTTTCAGGTATAAACATCATTTGAAGACCAGGTTTTGTCACTCCACATAGGAGTAGGCAAATTACTGATGACATACTTATATTTTTTTTCCTGATCAGCTAGATGTCCAAGTTGTTTGTAAAGTACACCATTAACGCTTAATATTAAAACGAAAGAAGTGTTAAACAACAAAATCTGGTTCACTTTTGACGCAACATATCCATGTCTGTTCAGCGTCGTCCTGAAACTAAAGCGCAACTTTGGATATCGCAAAATAAAAATAAAAAAAAAACAAATAAAAAAAAACTCATAACTATGTGTCTTCATTCCCTTTCAGTATCGACAGCCTTCCAGGATGAGCTGAACTATATAGGCCTTAACATGACAGTGAGGTACGACGTATTGGACAATTTAATTGACCCGGGGTCATCTAGACACAGAATTACGTTCACGAATACTGGAGATCAAAGCATACGTGGCGGTGACTGGGCCATATATTACACCAATATCAAGGGCATTCGAAGACCAAATAGTCAAAATCCGCTCTTCGATTTTCGGCGCTATGGTGTCATCATTAGCCGCGTGCAAGGTTGTCATTATAAGATTCAGCCAACGAACGCCTTTGTTCCGATTCCACCCGGAGGCTCCTTGCAAATCTTCTACCTGGCAAGGGGGGCTTTTATATCAAGAACAGACATTTACCCTAACTGGTACGTTTCAGCGCCTGGTCTGGTTCCTAGAACTCTCCAAAGTACCACGGGCGAATCGTTGTCCTTTGTGGGAAAGTTCGATTCCGCCAGCAAATGGAAGCGCTCCAACTCCGGGAATCAAAGAGATCGTTACAACCCGTACATGCCTCAGCAACGTTTCCTACGGTACCAGGCACGTGACCTTGGACCAAAGCCTTTCAAAGTGTTACCAACGCCAGTTAGTATGGATATTCTAGATAATTCGTGGCTTAAGCTAACAACAGGGGATTGGGTTATCTACCTGTCGGAGCCAGCGGGTTTGCTACAGGAGGCTGCAAGGTTATTGTCTAGTGAGTACACCTATATATTTCTTTGATCCCCGGCTATAGCAGTATATTCCAACTATATTTATGCTGTTATGATGTAAGACCATCAAGTTTCCATCGAACATGCATACACCACCCTTATATTACAATTGTGTTGGAATTGAACCACCGCCACATAAACTAAATAAGATTGAGTATGGTGCTTAACATCATTCCACTGATTTCTACTGCCAGGTCAGACAACAAGAGACAGATTTATACAAAAATCGGCTAAGATGAAGAAAATCGTAGTTGGTCATTTTCAGTGGAAAATGTCTGTTGCATGCGGTTTAAGCCTAATGAAATAACCTTGTTTATAAATAAATGTATTGTTTTTTGCAAGATACGTCTTTAATGACCTACTCAAATGTATCTCACCTTGATAATGCAGATGTGTTAGTGTTAACTAACGGAAAAGGGTGCGAAAGTCCGTAAAAACTTTACCATCTCCGTAGCCAAATGTAAACTTCCGTCCTACATACATAGTCAGAAGTTTATCAAGCAGGAGTATGAAACCAGGCATTACCCAGTCTCAGAGGCATTGTGACTGACATCGTTGATTGATGAAAGAGAGCCCTCTAGCGAGACATAGAAAAAACCCAAAGAACATAAATTCAATGTGGAATCATGGTGAATCAAGCTAAAGTTATTTCTACTTTATTTGGCAAAGGTTATATCTTACCTACAAGGCGCCAGTAAATTCTGACATTCAAATTGCGCGAAACGAATGAAATCCCGCGCGATGCGAATGAAATCCCGCATTTATTATGCAAGGAATCATTCGGCACTATGAAAGAACTCTGCAAGTCACAATGTCGTTGACACTAGGTAATGGCTGGTTTCATATTTCTGTGTAATAGACTTCTGCTAGAGCTTAAAGACAGTGGTCAAGTGATCGACCCTGCCCGACCCCGATGGTATATAGAGTTTAAATATAAAACTATATACGAATTGACAATTTTACCATTTTGTAACATTCCAGGAGAGTTGTTAATGAGAGTTGTTAGAAACCCACCACAACGCCGCTATATTGAGTTGCGAAATGAGCAGCCTGATGTTATTGTGAACGGGGAACAATCCACCAGCACCGAGGCATATCAACTACAAGTCGATGCGATTCGGGAACGAATCACCATCATCTCTCCTTCTTCTGCTGGAGTTTTCTACGCTTATCAGACGATGAAGAGCATAATGACCACTGGCAATTCACTGCCGTCGGTTGATGTGAAAGATGCCCCAAGATATGGCTTCAGAGGACTGCATCTAGACGTGGGAAGAAATTTCCACAAGAAGTCAGCCGTTTTAAAAATTCTCGATGCAATGGCGATGTATAAACTGAACAAATTCCAGTTTCACCTATCAGAAGATGAAGGTTGGCGATTGGAGATTCCCGGTTTACAGGAATTGTCTCGGGTAAGACGACATCTTCTTTGAGGTGGAAGGTTTTAAGACTGTGTCTTACAGCCATCTAACTTCTTGGAAGATGAATGATCTCTATAGGCGAATACAAACACGATACATTTTCAATTTATGGAAGCACAGTTTTCTCCCTTGGCGACATATTTACTTAGGATATTACTTTGGGTTCAGCTCCAAATCATCCACTAGCTAGACATTTGCCAACGACTAGCTTGAGTTATGGAAATTTCCTTCGTGATTTTACCTTATATCCACATCTATAACGATGAAACCACCTTCACATAAATGAAATTCTTTCTCAGAAGGAAAAAAACGCCAGGTAAAAGAATAATCGCAGAAGCAAAAATTGAGTCAATATGAGCATCATAAAGCGGCAGGTTATTAAAATCTGTAGCTTTTCTTTAAACTGGCACCGTCTTACACTGGGCTAACTTGAACCGATTTTGTTATTTTTGTTATTTCCATTTTTAAAGCACAGTGTTAATATGGAAACAGCAAGACGTCCAGCTAAATTGTTTTTCAATGTTTTAGTATGGATCTCAAAGATGTGATGATCTGACTAAATGTTTAGTACCTCAGCTTGGATCAGGTCCGACCAACCAGACCAATGGTAGTGGGTTCTACTCAGTGGAAGATTACCGGGAAATTGTACAGTATGCCAAGGATAGGTTCATCGAAATCATCCCTGAATTCGATATGCCTGGACACAGTCGCGCTGCAGTAAAAGCCATGGAGCATCGCAACCAGAGGCTTCTTGAAAAGGGGAATGCCATCGGCGCTCAAGAGTTTTTACTCTCCGATCTAAACGATAAGACTCAATATTTATCTGTCCAAGGTTTCAACGACAACACAATCAATCCTTGCATCGAGTCGACTTACAAGTACATTGATTATTTGGTACGGCAGATGATTGCGCTCCATAGAGACATCCAGCCCCTGAAAGTGTTTCATTTCGGAGGAGATGAAGTCCCCGGTGCTTGGTCAAATTCCTCCAAATGTCAAGAGTTTTTAAGGCAGCACCCAGAAGTCGACGGGATTGAAGGTTTGAAAAGATATTTCACCTACCGGGTTTCTGACATCACGGCCAACCATGGCCTTGACCTTGGAGCATGGTGGTGGGGTATTATGGATAAAAACTCAAATGCTTTCGACAGAGCAACAATGAGGAATAATGTCGTGACAGGGTACGCCGGCAATAACGTTTGGGAGTGGGGTGGAGCAACACGGGCTTACACTATGGCTAATGCCGGATTTCAGGTAGAGTTATGAATAGATTTACACAACATTGTTTTGTTGCGGTAGCCATAAAACTGTCAAATTAAAGATATTTAACAAAGCAAAAATTAGACAAATATGATTTAGGATAAAAGCTAGTTACAGATATTTATGTATAAAATAACACTGACTTCAGATTGGTTTGAATTACCCGCTGCTAGTAAAACTATCAATAACAGAGACATTAGTTAAACATTTTAGATATAAGACGACACATACAAATTTTTGCAGTGAAATATATTCATCTGAATTGTATTTTATCTGAATTGCCTACTTTTGCAACACATCTTAAATTTTTGGAATATTTTTCAATTGACCGATCCCTGAATGTAAGCCAATGACGCCCTTTAGATCTGAGGGACGCCACCGGTGTCATACCGGGTAATGAATGTTACTGATACGGGCTTCAGATATCGAAGGAGTATTCGACAATGCAATAATGTGCCATAATCATAATATAAAATTTAAATTCGCTTGACTCCCAGATTGTCCATCGGGATGTTTATACTTTTCAGTTGATTCAAAGTGCGACCACAGCAGTTGATCCAAAGTGTCGACAAGTGTCGGGTAAAATGGCGGAAAATAAGTCAATACAGCATCTGATTGGTTAAAAAAGTATTTCATTGACAGCTGGCGATCGGTCAAATTAATCGTCGATGAAATCATACAATCCTGAATATCAATCCATTTTTCTCAAATATCACAGGTTGTCCTTTGCCACTCCAGCCACTTATTCTTCGACCACCCTTACGAACCCGATCCAGAAGAGAGAGGGTTTTACTGGGCGGGACGATTTATTGATACAAAGAAGGTTTTCGGATATTTACCGGACAATTTCTATGACAACGCTGACGTCACAACGTCTGGTGCTCCGTTCACAAAACAGGATTTGTGTGGGACCGATGGTAGCCGATGTGTACCACTTAGGCGGCCTGAAAACATACAAGGTGAAAGCTTAAAAACCATGTACTTCTAAACACAAATGTCACCTTAATTATTTTATCAAATTCACTAAAAATCTTTATTTTAACCATTCCCATATGTAAGTTATGTTTGTTTGTTTGCTTGGGATTCAATGCCGTTCTTGCGGTTATTTCACTCATATGAGAGCGTGCTAGCCCAGCGGGCGAAAGAAATCACAAAAAAACACCACAAGTAACAAAACAACTTAACATGTAAGCCTTTCCTACCAGACAGCAGCTGTGCCTGCGTATAGGTTACTAAACGGAGTACAAATTACATATTGAATAACAAAATGCGAGTAGCCGAAAGAACTTCTACACGTCGTTGCATTCGCTGTAGTATGCTTTTTAACAAACAAGAGCAACCCATAGCAAACCCATTAAAGTGACCTCTGTATTTCTAATTATTATTTTTTAGGCTTTCGATATACTTTATAAGGCTTTCACAAGTATACAAATAAATACCTATCATCAAACCCTGTACTGTACTTTAAGGTTAAAATATAAAGATATACAGTGATTAACGTTATTTAAAGGCTGTTGATGAAGGTCGAAAGAAAGTTTACAATGGTATTTTTTCTTACTTTGTGATGATTAAAAAAAATAGGAATTCAAGCTCTGGTTTGGTCGGAAACTATACGAACAGAAGAAGAAATGAATTACATGATCTTTCCGCGCATGTTGGCAATGGCAGAAAGAGCTTGGCATAAAGGATCATGGGAACAACTACTAGATACACGTGAGCGCGAGAGACAACGGGATTTGGATTGGGAAAGTTTTGTTGGTACGCTTGGTCACAAGGAGTTGTTGAGATTAGATAGCCTGGGTATACGCTATCGTATTCCACCACCAGGAGCCAGGTGAGTCATTATACTATAGAAAACTACCTTTGAAGTGAACTATCATTTGACACAAGCTGAAATGCACCGGTTTATGGTATGGTTTATCAAACAAATTTGAAAAGAACCTTTTTATTTATTTATTTTATTGTATTTATTTCGAGGAAGACAGAAAGGCATAAAACCCATGCTGGCTCCATGGCAACATTCCGAGGAAATATTAATACATGACTCATTAACCAACATCATCAGTAATGAGTAATTAACTAAAAGTATGCAACAACATTGGGAACCGATCCCTCTGTTATGACGTATCATGTGACGTAGCACAAACGAAAATTCAGATGAACATAAATTTAAAAATGATGCATTATTGGAAACTTACTAATGTCGCTTACTAAACGAAACTCATTCACCCAGTGCAATATTTACCTGTGAAATAGACCAAACACGTACGACAACTAAATCGACAAATAACAAACGCCAGTCGTCCACACTAAAACAATTGCTGCCCAATAGCTGATCAGGGACGAAATTGCCCAGAAATCCTCGCAACTAAAAAGAAAGTGTCTTAAATGTGAGGTCACCGTTTCGGTGAGATGGACATTACTATACGGCAGTTGCATACTTCTATTTAATAGACTTCTGGTATTAGAAATGAAAATCTAACATACTTTGCAACTTATTCTCTGAAGGAACATTCTCATGGGGAGACTTGTAGTTATGACTAAAAGGCATTCTCCTTGTTTGCAGCCGAACTGATCGTAAAAATATACGAAGATTTGACCATAAAAAATCCACGAACAAGGGGAATCCCCCAAAATCGTAACTACAAATCGCACTGTGAGAATGCCTTAAGGTGCGTTCTCAAGGTACAGTTTGTAGTTACGACTTCAGGGGATTTAGATTGGTTATGATAAAAGAACCAAACGATCGACCAATCAACACTCTTCAAATAAGGCGAATCCTCTGAACTTGATACTACAAATCGTACTCTGAGAATGTCTTGCGAAATTTGCCTCAACATGTTTATTTTGGTATTGGTTTCACACTGGTGATACATAAAACAAACTTAGAAAAATGTTAACTTCTTGTGATAATTTATAGCATTCCGAAATACTTAATGAGTCAGACATTTTGCTTTTAACTAACAGGATAGTAAATGGTGTATTGGAAACAAACTCTGAGTATCCCGGGTTAACGGTAGAGATGAGCTCAGACGGTGGAGACACATGGCTACCATGTGGAAATGGCACCGCCTGTGGTTCCATGCTTCTCAGAACAAGGTAACACAAACTAGACAAATAAGAGAAAATTATTTGGCGTTTCATGCCATGTTGTATGGTCATTCACTTTTTTCAAGTTTGGTTTGTTTGTTTGTTTGTTTGTTTGATTGGTGTTTAACGTCGTACTCAAGGGTATTTCACTTATATGACGAGGGACACAAATACAGAACATCGCAAACAAATCTGCTTCCCGTTACCCTTTCCCTCTGCGAACACCAGGGCAAGAGAAAGCAACCTCTTTACTCGCCTCTTACGATCGACCCAGGAAGCCGAGGGAGCATTCTGCAGGGCCATGGCCCACCGGCTCCCTCACGGGGTTTCACATGTTTGTGTTAAGGTCAATTATTGTTGGAATAAGCCGCTGTCATATGAGTGAAATATCCTTTAGCGCGGCGTTAAACACAAACCAATCAATCAATTCATCCAATCAATTAATGAATCAATATCTTACTGTATTTTTGTTATGTTTTTCAGGGAATGCGAATCACAAATCAGAATCTTAATATCACAGAAAACCACACAGTGTCCTGGGAATTGTTTTAAGTGTCTTTCCTAAAAATATTAAACACAGCGAAGATGGTCTTGCTGGTCATTCGATTATTTACAAAGAACACGGCACATTTCGGAGGGCAAGTCCCTCAGACAACGCCACTGCCTTATAGGTAATGAGTTTCTCGTGGACAAATATCATGGGGAGGAAGAAAGGATAAATACGCTGTATTCTTCATCTACGTTACCTTTTTGTGATAAATAAAAAACAATTATTGTAAAGAAAGAGAATTATGCTTGCTTCCAGGGGAGGGGGGAGGGGGGTGGGTCGAACTGTATCAAAATCTTGTACTTAAAATGTTTCAGCATACAGTAGAATGAAAAAGATCTTAAGTACCTCCTAGATCAGGCGAAACTTTCCGCTGTAACTCTCGTTCTCATTAGCAGATATATTCATTAGTTAATTTCTATTACTTTGAGCTACTAAATCGCAGGTTGATTTATTCTTCACCTATACCAAATATCTTGTTTTCTATATATTTATCAAATACTTTTTATGCCATGTACATGGTCATAACCTTCTCTCAAGATGTTTGCAAGTTACCCGTAACAACTCGAGATTGAGATCGTATTAGACCTTGTCTCTGGGAGGGTTATCTGAAGCATGAGATGATTCGTCGGTTTTTTATTAGACATGGCTGTGCCAGTGTGAATAAATTTTAGAAATATATATTTTTATTGCGAGGAAAAAAAATTCCTTGCCTCCACCGGGACTTGAACTAAGGTCACTGGCTAGCAGGACTAGGTCTGTAACTGGCTGATACATATATAAATGCCACAAAAATCTATACAGTGGTAATTGTAAAATCAATATATACCATACCAGAAGTATATTAACTAGAAGTATGTAACTGCCATAAAGTAATGTCCACAGCATGGTAGACCAGCAAGAAACGATGACGTCACATTTCAGACATGTGTCTTTACTTGTGAGGAACTCACGGTCATTTCATCCCTGATCAGCCACTGCGTTGAGCAATTGTTTTCGTTTGGACGACTGGCCTAATATATTTGTCAATTCAGTTACCGTTTATGGCCTATTTAACAGGCAAATATTGCCCTAAGTAAATGTGTTTCGTTTAATTAGAAACATTACGATAAAGGAATGCCAGAAGTTTTCCATAATGCATCATCTTTAAAGTTGCCCTTTTCTGAATTTTCTTGTGTGCTATATCACATGATACGTTATACCAGGGGGCTTGGTCCCCAATGCCGGTTAGCTTATCTATATGACAGTTGCATACTTCTAGTTACTAGACTTCTGACCATACTAATAGATATGATTAAGAGGTTTATTGACCAACTATGTGTTCATTCAATCCATATTTTTTAACGTTCTATGACGATTAAAGGAGAAGACCACCCAAAAACCATATTCTATAAATAAGTAAAACTTTTTGTGCGTACTACAATACGTTAATTTCCATTTTCATGATCTGATCGTAACTCTGGTTATCATCCATTAAAAAGGATCACAAGTACCAGTTGAGTCATCAAATCCTGTGTACAGC
>JAVFBW010150771.1:0-12261 GCA_034783835.1 Mopalia ciliata
CCCCCCCCCCCCCCCCCCCCCTCAGACACATCATCAGTACATGTCATTTGTTATAATACATTGTATTTTCAGTTATTTCGCAATCCAAGACCGGTCCATCTGTCGACTTAAGAGGTTATATGAACGCTGGCTCCTAGATGTATTCTTTCCAGATAGCTAGAATGTATTACCTGAAAATTTTTGTCAAAATCCATACACACGGTATGATTTTATGGATGACGAATATAATTTTTTACATAACTTTCGTTTGAAACGTTTTGTCGGTTGCTGAATTGCTGAAACTTAATTTCATTAAATTGTACTCATATTACCTGTAATGTAATCCGTTTTGCTTCTAAGAAATTATAAAACCCTTATATACTATCTCGAGACGAGGTATATCACAGACTCTAAATTGACCCGGGACACACAGTATATTGCCCAATTTTGAGAATGAGGTATGTGGGTGTATTGCTGTGGGGTAGGGAGGTGCTAACTGACGTTCTAAAGCTTTCATTATCTGGCCCGATCGTTTATCAAACTTTGGACAATACAAGCTGACTTATATTTAGATTCCTCTTGGCAGAAACGTAAAGCAACCTTATAGTCATCAATTATTATATTGTAACCCGAAAGTTGTGCAACAATTCCGCAATGCTATAAATATCACACGAGTCATATTCGGAATCAAGAGGTTCTAGCGAGAAGTGTTTGGGGAATTGACAGACGGGCCGACATAGTAATATACTCCACAAGGTGAGTCTGATAGAGACTTTAAAGTAGAACAGAACTACATAATAAACCATTTGATTTTTTAATCTGAATGAAACAGAAACTAAATAAAAACTATATTTTAGCAAACTTGCGATGGATATACGATTGTCGTATGTTAACAGCTGTATTCTACACACGGGGATGATTAACGGATGTCGGAACAATGCAGTCATGTTATTTACAATCAAATCATTGCCAGGAGGTATCATTCTCATACAGTTAAACATCGAGTTATATGTGACCTCGTTGTTCTGCATTTTTAGTAGAATTGGACAGTTTAAAAGAGAACACCTGTTTAGTTTTTGGTCTGTTGTGGCATTGAATAAGGCTAATTGTATTAAATTATAACAAACAATTATGTTTCAATTAATAGATAGCATGCTAATTGAGATTACCCCGATAAGGGCGCTTGTGCCTAAAATCGAAGTTGTGACGTAGCCGTTCTGGGATTTCACAATGACTTCTTCCTCTTACGACTACGTCATCAGGTTTCTTACCAACAAATGAGTTAGATTTGTCAGCTTTTTCAAATCAACTGTTATCGAAAGCACAAACAGCATTTCAACTGTTAAAGGCATTTTTATATTGTCAACTGAAATTTTTTAATATTACCTGTGGACATTTAAGGACTAGTTTTATGACAAGCTAACAAAGAAACTGCTTGACCAAAAAATGGTTCTAGATTTTTAAAAGCAAAAAACGCAACTTTGATCACCAAATCTTTAAGCTTTTTGTTCCAAATCTTGAAGCTACTGTATCCCAGTTGGCTTCGGTTGAACTAATGTCGCTACTCTAAAATACCCCCACCTTGGCATTAGAGCACTTAAAAATGCTGCTGATGTATAATGTAAAAAAAATGCATTATTAAGAATCGAAGATCGTGACGTGTTGAAAGCCAGCAAACCATGATGTTCTTTTCTCAAACAGCTATGGTCTCAATTTGTTATATTGACAAAACTGTGTAAGACACAGATGTTATCAGAGGTTTACACCAGCGAGATAGCTGTAAAATGTAACTCTGTCCGAACTGTGCTTGAATAGAGAACTTGTTCAGGTGACGGGAGTATAGGTGTCGGCTTTACTGGAAAAGAGTTCACGTGAGCGAAGGGTCCCGGTTTGACGGGCAGCTGAATGCAACGTTTGTTATACCACAAGACGTGTTTGCTACGGCACAGGACAAAACTGTTTGAAGCAAGGTCTAACGTTAAACAAATGTAGCATGTTTGAGAATAAGACATCACAATTTGTCACCTAGAAACACCTACAAATCATAATGATTCTCCCCCAAAAAACACAGTACTTGTTTTTACGCCAAGTGACTTTTTCTTCGACCAATCAGAACGAAACATTTAGACATAAAGTATAACAGTTTAACCTGATATAACTGTTTTCAAAAGTACCATCTAGCTTTTTTACGCAGACTGGGAACTTTGGGATAAACCCGCTCCATTATTGTCTTACCAAAAAGTGACGAAAGGGCTCTTCTTTGCAGGTGCATAACAATTGAAAAATGTGTTAAGTCGGTCAACATAAAATTGAACAATTTCAGTCATTTAAAATTGATTAAACTTCTTAATATCTTTATAATATGTTTGTTTGCTTGATTCGGGTTACTGATATCTTAAAAAAGGGAATTTGATTTATGTACTGAATGAAATCAAAGCATAGTCCCGGTGTATTTATAGAGCTGTAATTTGTCTTGCTACCACCGAACAATTTACGCTGTTTTAGCAAATATCACTACATTTACACATTCAAAATGGTAGTAAGTTTATGACCAAGCGAGCTGTACGTAAGTCATGGAGGTAAGCCCGCTTCGGTTTTGATCTTAATGATGTTGCACAATGCAATATTAAATGTTAGTTTGTGAAAAATGTTTTATGGTTAATTTTGATTAAAATATTACACATAGCAAAATTTATTTTCTAGTTGAACGCATATATTGTTACGTTATACGTCAGCGAAAGAATTTTGTACTTAGTTTCTTTCCATATATTACAGTTAAAATCTTTCGGTGGCGTGTTTTACATTGAAACATGATGGAGTGTATATAAATTGTATTAATGGCTGGGTGGTAATACCTCGACGGGTGACGACTTTAGCAACCATTGTTTGATACATTATAACTGTATGTGTTATTGATACAATGGCATACAAATTAGCCCGAATAGCTGAATAATAGTCGTGTCATGTGACATGGTAATGATGTTATAAAATATCTCTAACTTTGATCGGTCGGTGAGTATGGTTCTTGCCGTGTTATAATCAACGCGTGTCGCACAGCCATTGTCAGCGACCATTGTCTTTTTCATTAGAAATCAATAGCTACCAACACCATCAACTTACCATATAAATTATACATGCTCTTGTAGCGGAAAATTGGATTTTTTCAAATGGCTAACGGTAGATTCTTAACTCGGTGTTAATGTGGCTTTTGTCGCCGTTTTCATAGACATTTGCTCCATACAGCTCTATGGCGTCATTTGATATATGGAGACGATGGACTCGCTGACAAGCCATTGAATACTGTAAAATACTGCAACTGTTTAGCGGTTTCTACTCCACCCCGCTGTATGTCCGGTGACAAAGGTTTGCTTTTACAAACATAATATCAACATCACAATCATTTTCTACAAAACGAATAAACACATGCATAAAAAATTGAGATTACAAAATAAAAGGGTTGCGAATAGAAAGGCAATACTAGAATGTTAACACACCGATTTCCTGACTTTGAAAATAGCGTGATGATGTCTATCTCTCTGACACCATCATTGTATAACCTTTTAACAAACACAGATCGCTCGCTAGTCTATTTCTGTACTCGCATCACCCAAGTTACCAACAAGTTTTGGTTGACAACAACGTGCGTCAGTTGATTATTGTGCCATAGAAATTCGCGTATAATGGAAAATATATTTACAAAACGAAAAAATAACAAAACAAAACAATAAACGAAAACAAAACCGTAACTTTTTTAACGTCAATTACTACATTTGTTTGCAAACGGCATAATTGGATATAAGTCCCCAGTTAGTGTTCAAGATAATAATGAAGGCAACAAGACCTGTTTACAGCTAGACTAATTTTAAAAATCTGACTGAGTCTTAAATGTCAAATTTCGCTTTATTCTTAATTGAAAGAAGCTATGTTAATATGAATAGACAGTTAAACAAATTAATACTGTGGAATCAAATGTAAAGAAATTTTAAATGCGGGACGGTTCTGCTAATCAATTCCGCTTAAGGCCCACTGTATGTATTAAGGCAGGAGATCAATGTCATTGATTAGGCCTGGGTTGTTTGAGGACTGTCAACATCAAGGGATTTATTCGTTAAACTACAGCATACCAGACTAACATAAGCGCTTAATTACTCTCTGTGTTCGGCTAAATAGACTCGTTTGCCTGACGTCAGACTCAGCCTAGTGTACACTCAATGCGGCATGAGATATTAGCAATGTGAATATGGGGTTTAACTGATATATTGTTGTAGACGGTCTGGTCCTGGCCAGGTCACCTCTGCCTCGAATTGACACTCAAATAACCCTGATTAGTAAACGCACTTCACCCATTATCAACGTCAATTTGTCTCAAATAGTCTGCCTAGATTCAACATTCAAGTTCAAACAAAAATCATTAGTTGTTAGTATTAACAGACAGAGTAAATTTGTCAAAAATGTTTCGATTTATCAAAATGGTCTGGTAGATTTTGGGAATTCCTGGAAGTAAATAAATGCGAGTTATCAGAGTGAGGAATTATAAATTAGCGCCGCTTATATTCATTTTTATACGTCCGATACAAATAGTGTTTATCCGTCCGTCCGGCATCTGTCTGGATGGCGTTGATCCGTTTACGGCGCAGAACTAAGACTCTAAAATGGCATATCGCTATGATGCTAGGTAAACACATTCATCGTCAACTGTGGTTGTTCGTCCTGCTAGATGGATTCACCACTGTCCAATTGAAAAACAAATTATATGACTAAAAGTATGACTACTGTCTGTTTTTATAAAACTTGTTTTAATGCGTTTCTACAGCGCACTACTAATTTGCTTGAAGGGTGAATGTTTAGATATGCCATACTTTGAATTACCAAGCATATGTCTCGATAACCGTCAAATCCTTCACCTATCCTTCAAACAGGTACAGAAGGAGAGTCTTTCACTATTTTTATGTTTCCACATGCAGCGTATAACTAATTTGAATATTTAAAGTTTCACTGTCAACGGTTAAGATATTCGATATTATGGTTTCCGGAGTCTATCTTGAGAACCGTAGAAAAGTTTTAAACACCACTTTTATATATATTAATAAGGACTTGAAGTCATTCGCAGTTTACAGAGCAAAACTTATAATACATACTTTAATTTTCTGTAACTTTTGTTATAGTTACATTTTTACAACGCATACCTAAGTTTCATATTGCAATCTAGGTCAAAGGTTTGTATGTGTTTTCAGATTATATTTTTTGAAGCATTTTTCGTCAGATGTGATACAATTGTATAATTGACCTGGAGCACTCGAGCGAGTCAACTGATACCATAGGCTACACAATTGTGTTGTCTTCTGTCTTTATAGCTTACAACAATAGCTAATTTACATTTGGTCTGCTAATAGGTCAGGGTTCCTTGTTTGTTTGTTTGATTGGTGTTTAACGTCGTATTCAAGGGTATATTTCACTTATATGACGACGGACACAAATACAGAACATCACAAACAAATCTGCTTCTGTACCCTCTAGCACTGCGAACACCAGGGCAACAGAAAGCAACCTCTCTTCTCGCCTCTTACGATCGACCGAGGAAGCTGAGGGAGTATTCTGCAGGGCCATGGCCCACCCGCTCCCTCACGGGGCTGTTCCATAGATATCGGGCTTTACTTAGACTTTACTTAGGTTAAATAAGTCAGACTAGAGTGGTAAAGCTCTTGAGCACAATTTTAAGAACAAAGGTACTGATATTATTTGGGTAGATCGATGAATTTATTTGTAATTATTGACGCCTTGTACTAGGATTGCTATGATTAGACCAATTCCCCGTGTCGACTGAACAGGTGTAGATATCACTGCATTGAGACCATGCCACCTTTGTTGGATTGAAATGTTGTAAATAATTATATTTGTGTCAACCCAATCGCTAGTTTATCAATCTGATATATCATCGGCTGATGGCATAAACTATTTCCATAATGTTTCACAGTTTTCTGTGGATGACTTGAAATGAAACTGTGCAAAATCCAAATAATTTACTACAATATTAGTGGACAGCATGTAGGTGATATGTGGGGCGGTCTGAATGGCAGCTCAACTGGATTAAAATCGGTGAATGCTGTTGTTGGTGAAATAACATCTTTATTATGAAAAGTAGCGGACCCATTGTTTAAAAGAGAACACATAACTGACCCAGGCGGAAATATTTTCGGTCAAAATGAAAGTCACTCAAGTAAGAATATAAATCCAAATGAATTTCGTGATTAGTTTGAATCCTTACAACTACGGTTTGTTGATAAACAGTCTGATACTTTATGGGAAGATATCATCGATGATAGCATCAATACTGAGTCAGTATAAGACGGGTTAGATGTGGAGTTTACAAATAAACAAGTACATGGCTGATGTCATAAGGCGTTTAAAATGTAGTAAATCACATGGCTCTGAATTTTTATAGAATGAATTTTTCAAATATAATGCAATTTTTTGGGGTACCAATTGTTACTGTTTTATTCAATCATATTTTTGACAAAAACTGTTATCCTCAGAAATGGTCAGAAGGCACATGCATCATTTTGTCTCTTTTTTTAAAAATGACAAGGGCATTACCCTCACAAGCTGTTTTTCACAAATATTTTCAGGTGTTTTAAATAATAGACTAAATGAATGGGCCAAAGAATCGGATAGGGTGTCTGATACTTAATTTGGTTTCAGGGTGGGCAAGGTCTTATTTCTAGTTATTTGGTTGAACGCAAACGTGCATACTGCGCTTTTGTGGATTTTGAGAAAGCTGTTGATTGCCTCGACAGAAATGCATTATTGTACAAAATATTAGTGTGCAGTTAGAGTGAAAAAGTTAAATATTATGCAGTCAATCTATGGTCACGTTAAATCTTGTGTGCGTCATTTGGGTACTATCACAGGCTCGTTCAATATTTCTCCTGGTCTAAAACAAGGGGAGTGATTATTGCCTCTCATGTTTTGTCTGTTCATTGAAGACCTTGAACTGTGGTTATTAGATAAAACCAATTATTGTATGATCTTACTTTGTATCTAGTTCTCTTCGCAGATGACGTGTTATTTCCTGAAAGTGTTGAAGGTTAACAAGAGGGTCTGTATAATTTGTTAGTATATTGTAAAACATTAGGATTAACTTGTACCTGCTTGTACCTTAAAGATATTTGGTCAAAATATTGATTTGGACAGGTGTGGTTTTACCCACAGAGTGTCAATATTCCAGTTTTCCTTACGCACAGTGTTGGTGTTATTCTCCTTTACAAACATCTCCAACAAGAATTCTGTTTTGAACCTTATTTAATCTATAAAAAGTAAAGGTCAGGTCTAGAATTAGAACTGGTCGGTGCCCTCCTAGCAAAGTGGACGGGGATTAAGGATATTGTAAATTTAAATAAAATAACAGTATAGACGTTCTGCGCCATCAATTTCTTCCTATATATTATTGGAAGAGACCTAGTGTTTTTATTAGCTAATTCAGTTACTGTCATCAAAATCACAAGTTGTGTTAAAGAAGTTATCTAGATTTCTTTATGATTGTTTTAGTCACAGAACATCAATTTTCAATATATATACAATCTGTTTAATTGTTCCCAAACACTATTACGATTGAAGTTTTTTAATGATATTAATTATATGTAAAACATGTTATGCACATACTCTTTCTATTATAGATTTTTGTATGTACCTTTACCCTTAACCTGGTACTATGTGATAAGCATATTCTATTAATACAATAAACTACTACTACTACTACTACTGTAACGTTGCTCAAAGTCTGTGTGTCCCTGTTCACATTGTGAAGTCGGGCTTCCAATGTTAACATATTTCAAAGTGGACGTTTCCGCGGTATAACGCTATATTGTCTTAGGGCTCGATCACACTACAAGCAGAGCGGAGCGGGCGGAAGCGGAGCGGATAGGTGTTTGCATATGCATAGTTAAGAGCGGGCGAACACCAGCTGTAGTTGCAATGGAGGATGTAGTGAGCATGTACCTGTTGCTGGAAGAGAATAGGAAAAAAAAAAAAACGCAAATATTGGATTCACCCGATAAACCAAAAGCGAAATCGCTATGGCGAGTACCATCACCTGTTCCATGACGTTCGTGAAGGTGAAGAACTCTTTTACGCCTATCTATGCATGAAACCAAACAGTTTCGACGTTTTACAGGGAATGCTGAAACCACGTATTTCAATAAGGTAAAAAGGGAAGTTTCTTTTTTCATTAAACGTACATTGTCATAATTCAGTCTGTGATGAATGATGTGAAAAGTTATAAACAACCCTTGTTTGTCTCTGTACTCAGGACCACGGGTTTAAGAAGTCCTATTGGAACGGAAGAACGACTTGTAGTAACTTTAAAGTGAGTATTAAAAGTTAAAACCATTCGTTCCATCAATCATTCATGTAACACGTCATTCGGGCGACGGAATATGCGCATAGTTACATATAATGATAGAAACCAGTGGTTAATTGACATACATACTATGTAATCAAAGGCTAATTACATTATGAATCCTGTAGGTATCGACTATTTTGTTTTCAGTTCGGATTTAAGTGTTGCCAGTTTCTGTAGTAAAACATGTAGGCATAAAACATACAAAGGCGTGATACTGTTCTGTCTTCAATTTCAGATTCCTCACAACGGGAGTGTCGTTCAGATCATTGGCATTTTTATCTCGGTTTGGGGTCTCTACTGTTGCTGGTATAGTCAAGTAGACCTGCCTAGCTATTTGGGAATGTCGAGGAACATATCTACCAGCTCCGACGAGAGAGTCATTCGAAGCATTGGCCAAGGAATTTTTGTCAGAGATGGAACTTCCAAAATACCATTGGTTGCATCGATGGTAAACATATGCGACTAAAGTGCCCATCTAACAGTGGTTCCAACTACTTCAATTAGAAAAAGTTCTTTTCAATAGTTCTTCAAGCCATTGCTGGCCCAGATATGAAATTCGCTTTCGTGGATGCTGGGGCATATGGAAAGGAAAGTGAAGGGGGAATTTTTGCAAGATCAAAAATCAAGCACCTTTTGGGCATAAATTAATTAAAACCTACCAGCAACTGCTAGAACAACTCCTAATTTGTCAACAGATTTGCCCTTCTTTCTATTAGGGGACGCAGCATATCCATTACGGAAAGACCTTATCACTCCTTACATCCGCAACATGACACATGAAAAACGGGTGTTTAACTACAGGCATTCGCGTTGCCGCCGTAATGTTGAAAGTGCATTTGGAATGCTGGCTGGAAAGTGGCGTGTACTCCTGACAGCTATGGAAGTAAACGTTGACAACGCAATTACTGTTGTTCTACCTACAATTGTCCGGCACAATTTTGTCTTATCCCTGGAAGAAGCTGAACCCGACGAGTACGAAGATTGGAGTAATGACCATTCTCGCCGCCACGAACCCCGTTATCGCGGAAGACCCGCGGGATATGCCTCATGGATCCGTGACCAGCTGGAAGACTACGTTAATGGCGCCGTGCTGTGCCATGGCAGGATGATAGGGTGTAAATTTTACTTACCAGACACTCCCAATAGATCTGCCATCTCCCGCAACAATGCATCGCGGACATCTCGGTTTTGGAAATCTGCATTTTTGCCACAGAGCAGAACGTTCAGGCAAGAGCCCAATGAACTGTTTTGTGTTTATTTGCGAAAAAGGGAATTGTACAACTTATTTTATACATTATTTTTTGTTTTTCGTTTCTACATCAAGATAACAACAATAAAATAGTCGATTTACTTTACTCTTTTAGAAACTTGGAACAATAACTATTGTGGTAGCCGTTTTACCATTTGGCCATTTTTTATGGAATATCAACGGCATCCCCATACTGTTTCACGAGATTTGAATGAAGACAACAACAACGATTTTAGGTGAAGTTTGCACATCACCTTTGAGTCCTTTTCGCCATAGCGTCAGACCGAATTTCCAAAACGCTCCGCTCTGCTCAGTTGCGCTCCGCTCTGCTCTGCTTTTCGTCTGCACACCTGGGCGTTTTTAACTTGATAACATTGTGCAAATATTTTCTGTTACAACACGCTCCGCTCCGATCCGCTCCGCATGTACTGTGATCGAGCCCTGAGCTTCATGTCAGGGGAGCCCGCTTTCAAAGTCTATTTCGATGTACCGTTCATAGGATCGAGTCCGTCTGTCGATCCTCAGGTATATGAGTGAATCACAAGATGTGGCTCCGGCAGCCGCCGAGGTAGTTTTTACGAGGTTTCCTCTCAGTTTTCCACCGTAACAAGACTAGGAACCGCGTGAAGTAGACAATGCGCGTCATATAAGTGAAATGCCCTTGAGTACGACGTTAAAACCCAATCAAACAAACAAATAAATCAGTGTCAGGGGCAGCATTGCCCTCGGTCTGTATTTCAGTGCTAACTTTTCCCAAAAACTGAGTTCGGGGTAAAGCATTGCACTCCTTGTGAGCATATTTATCAGTATGTAGTCTATTACGCAATTCACTTACCTCACTTCACCTGGGATGATAGAGCAGAAACTGGCCATATATATGTGTCTTCTTAGACATCAGTATAGCTGACGCGTTGGTTTGCTAAATCAATAAATGAATACCGGGTGAATGTGATAATATTATACATGACAGCTGCAACGCCCTGTACCGAGCACTTGTTTTGTAATTTAAATTTTATGGTTCTATTTGGTAGCCGCCCTGGAGATATTGCTGAGTCGCGTTTAAATGTGGTTTTATAACCTTCCAGTGCTTTACATCCAGGTCTTGTCAGACGGTACCAGGTTACATTTGTCGATGATGAGTACAATCTTGCCATAGATTAACTAAGTAAGCATAGTGCAAACTAAAGGCATATAACTACATATATATGCGGCAACCTAGATTCGTTGTAGAATGTGCACGTTACTTGGGTTATCCCACAGTCGTTGTCATTGACTTTGTTGCATAGGGATTGTCTTATATTAACATGTGTTGTGTTTTCTGTCTAATTTTACTCGACAATTTAATGATCTTGTTTTAAAACCACATGAATTCCGCTGGTTAGGTGTATGAGTTCATATAGTGAGCTAATGGCGGTAAATGCGCAGCAGTTGAACAAAATAAAGAGTTTTTATGTGCAGTCCTAAATATGTCATGATATGATGGGACTTCAGTGTGGAGACTATTTAACCGAAAATCACACAACGAAAGATCTTTACCTTTGTCAAACTCATTTTCGCTAGTATGAAACCACAGTCAACCTCATACAACATAAACCATATAAGTCATATTTTAATGTATTTTAAGCATCTGACTAAACATATATACCATGTCGTTTTTTTTAATATGCAGTCTGAGAGTAAATAATTGGTACATAGATAATTGCTAACTACACAGTGGGAAGCTTATGGTTGATATAGCGTCTGACTCAAACCATATAAAGCGATGGTCCATTTCCGACGCAGCGTGTTGAGAGAGCTAGCTAGCTAGGTACAGATTGGGTCAATTTATTCAAACTGTTGACCGTACTCTACATGTACCAAAAGCGCAATATTAATGCGTTAATTGTCTGGGAGTGTTATATTCCGTATATAATTACTCTGTCCCTAGCTTCGAGGTAGTAGGCCCCTATGATACTGGCCATTTCCATGCAAAGATCTTTTTGTTATCTGAATTTTTATGGAATGATACTTTTTCCAGATATGATTCACAGTGATTCGTTTATAAGCGGTTTAGTCCACCGTCATATGGCAAGCCGTTTTATCATTTCTACCTTTATTCTACATATGTCGAATAAGATTTGCTTTTATTTAACTTAGGTAAAAGTCTTTTCCACATATGTGAAATTCCTTTTTACTTATGTTGAAAAGGTTTTCACTTATGTGAAATACAATTTCAGATATGTAAATTCTTTTCAACATATGTTAAATTCTTTTGCACATAAGTAAAATAAAACACCAAAACCTAACTGTTTCACATATGTGGAAAAGAATTTCTCTTATTTCTCTTAATTTTCTCTTATGTCAAATAAACCTAATTTTAAATATGTACAAAAGTGTTCAACTTATCGCAAAAACTGAGAAATGATTTCTACCCACAGCAAGGGACCGTATCCAATTCATTAGTGCTCCTATCATCTTGTGTAGACTTTCAAGACGAATGCAAAGCAGACAGGAATATATTCCATGCGTTGTGCAAGTTTGGCCCCATCAGGGCACACTCCCAAGTCAATGGAATTTTAAAAAAGTATTCTCTGTATTATGATTACAACACCAACAAAACAAAGCGAATACAATTACCTACATCCTGTATATACAG
>JAVFBW010150782.1:0-12261 GCA_034783835.1 Mopalia ciliata
TGCAATGTGCCATTGAACCCGTACATCACGACATTGCACCCATACAACATAACATTGCACCCATACACTGTGCCATTGCTCCCATACAATGTGACATTGCCCCCATACATCATGCCATATCTCCCATACAACGTGACATTGCCCCCATACATCATGCCATTGCTCCCATACAATGTGACATTGCCTCCATATATCATGGCATTCCTCCCATAGAATCTGACATTGCCCCCATACAGCATGCCATTGCTCCCACACAATGTAACGTTGCCCCATACATCATGCATTTGCCCCCATACAGTGTGGCATTTCCCCCATTCATCATGCCAATTGCTCCCACACAATTTAACGTTGCCCCATACCTCATGCATTTTCCCCCATACAGTGTGGCATTGCCCCCATTCATCATGCCAATTGCTCCCATACAATGTGACATTGCCCATACATCATGCCATTTCTTCCATACAATGTGACATTGTCCCTTACATCATACCATAGATCCCATACAACGTGACATAGCCCCCATACATCATGCCATTGCTCGCATACAATGTGACATTGCCCCCATTCATCATGCCATTGCTCCCATACAATGTGACACTGCCCCATATATCATGCCATTTCTCCCACACAATGTGACATTGTCCCTTACATCACGCCATTGCTCCCATGCAGTGTAACATTGAACCCATGCATCATACCATTGCTCGCATACAATGTGACATTGCACCTATACATCATGCCATTGCTCCCATACAGTGTGACATTGCCCCCCAAAATCATCCCATAGCTCCCATGCATATAACATTGCCCCATACAATGTGCCTTTGAACCCGTAAATCATGGCATCGCTCACATACAATGTATAAATATAAATTTATATATTTGGGCCCGTATGGAATGAGGGGCTCAGAAGGCAATCAACAGTTTAATTCTTTATTTATTTAACGAGGATTGTACACAGCCGTGAGGCCACTCGGTATTCCTCTCAACAGAAAACATATTTACATAATAATATATAAGTACAGATATATATAAACAGATCAAATCAGATACATGTATAGCAGTAGTATTGTGATAGTTGTAAAAGAAAGTTGTGAGGTGGTGGAATATTATTATGCACATATACAAATTCACCTACATAAACATACATACATTACATACATAAACATATGTGTCTATATATACATATATCTACATATAAACACACACATACACGCACATATATATGTTGTGAATAAATGAGGAGAAAAAATAATGTGTTTGCCTCCACCGGGTTACATATATTCTTATTATACACATGCGTACACATACATATACAGATACATACATACACGTGTACATACATACATACATACATGAATATAATTAATAACGTTAAACAGATATTGTTTGTTGTGTTACATAAAGCGATTTGATTCTTCCATGAATTTATGTACCTTTAGCATAATTGTTTTGTTCGTATAATGACAGAGATCAGTGGTTCCGTTAAGCAATATGTGCAATAGATATTTTGGACATTCTTTCATATAAATGCTATAGTGGACACCAGGAGAGATTAATGAGATTATAACAGTGAGCATCTGCTGTCGTGCAGCGACCAGATTGGGGCAAGCTAAGACTGAAGAAGTGAGCGACATCTTCGCGTGAGAAACCACATAGTTTAAAATTTTCTTCTTAACATAGGTTATACTTAAACAGATCCGCGTGGAGCGGGATGAGTCCCAAGCGCATTTGACAAGCTATTATTGACGCGTAACTGGTAAAGCCGTTAAATAATTTATGATGCTAATTTTTAAATTGTCCGCGAGTACATGACTTAAATATATTTAAATTTTTTAAATTTCGAGTTGCCAAAGGTAAGTTATTCCAGTCAGATATTGTTTTATAATTTTGTAGAACATTTGTAGCCAATGTCGTTTTCGGCTGCTTTGTCATGTATCCCAGTTCAGCTCGTTTTAATAGGAGTCCCGCGTAATGCGTCCTCCACATAGCTCGTGTACATACACGGGCTGCTAATCTTTGTACACACTCTAGATGATCTGATTTTAGTCGGGAACAGTTGTCAAAAATTATGTCGCCGTAGTCCAATATGGGACGGACAGTAGTTTTATAAAGACAATTTAGGCAACCGCGACCAAGAGCTCTTCTTGCGCGGGACATTATGCCTAACTTACGTTTTGCTTTGGAGATTACAGAGTCAATATGTTTGTTCCATTTCATGTTTCCCTGGAGGATTATATGTGCTTGTGGGACTCGACCGCTTTACTTCCATATTACCAAGAATCAGTTCAGGATACTTAGGGTTACGTTTTGTAGATACAAGTAAATATACAGTTTTCATGGCATTAAATGTGACTAACCATCTTTGGGACCTACGCTTCAGGGTTTCCAATTCATTGTTGAGTTTTTGTTCTGAGGTTTCAAAAGTCGAGATGGATTCTAATAGTGACGTATCGTCAGCGTTTCGGTTTATATCACATTTTACTTGTTCGGTAATTTCATTTTCGAAGACCAGAAACAACAGGGGGCCTAGAATTGATCCTTGTGGGACACCTGCGTTGATCTCTTTTAAATTAGAGTTTGATCTTTTCATGGACATGTATTTTCCTATTAGATATATAACTGGTTAGTCAATGATACAGGTTGTCATCGATTCCTATTTGTCTTAATTTAAATAGAAGGCCTTTATGCCAGACTTTGTCAAATGCTTTGCTAACGTCTAGGAATCCAAGACATTCATCTTGTCCTTTATCGAGGGACTCGTATATTTTGTGTACAATTTTTAGCATTTGATTTATGGTGGAATCACCTTGTCTGAAACCAGTATTTTCTTCAATTAGTAGATCGATGTCCATACAATAACAATATAACCTGTTAAACACAATTTTTTCCAAAAGTTTCGATACATTAGACAAGAGAGATATGGGTCTTTTATGGACAAGATCTGACGACTGCCTTTCTGATAAACAGGGCAGACACTTGATAGTTTCTTTGCTGTAGGGAATATACCCCATTAAATACAATGGTTAAAAAGTCTTGCTAGTGGGACAAGTATGGCCTTTGAGGTTGTTTTGAGCATACTTATCCAATCATTACTAGTAGTTTTTTTTCCATCAAGAGATTCAAAAAGATATAAAACTTCATTTGGGTCAGTTTCGATATTACAAAGTCTTTTTTCCGTTCGGTAATAAAATGTGGGAAGGTCAGGGGCAGGTAAATCAGGTTCAATAACTGACTGATTTGCGAAAAGGGGACAGAATGCATTTGCTTTTGCTTGTGTTTCTGTAGGCCCCTAATGACGTAATCATTGATTATTAGAAGGGGTATCTCCGGTTTAACTTTTTGACCAAGAACACTTTTCATGAGGGACCAGTATTTTTTAGTATCTAGTTTAGGATCCGAAAGTTTATCCTTTAAATTTGATGCATGGCGTTCGATGGCTAACTTTTTGGATCTATTGACTTCATTGCGATTTTAAACTTTAATTTATCTTAAAAAGAGCTGAACGTTTAAATATTTTAAAACACTGATCTCGGATTCTAATCTTTCTTCTTACGTCATTGGTCATCCACGGCTTATCACGTGGCCTTATGATCACCCTTTTATTAGGTATGTATTCCCTACAGCATGAAAGGAACAACTCATTCCAGTATAATAGGATATCATCGATATCACTGAAGACACCATAGGCTACATTCCAGGGAGTACTATAAAGAGAATGACAAGTTGATAATATCAGCACATTTAGTATCCCATATATGACGTTTATAACATTGTACTTTAGTATCACATTTATTTTCCACTAGACAATAAATACTACAGTGGTCTAAGTTTGATAATGGAGAGGCCACACCAAATTCGCAAATATATCCAGGTCTGTCAGTTATAATAAGATCCAAAAGGCTTGATGAGTTGTCAGTATAACGAGTTGGTTCTTCTACCATTTGGAATAGATTATTAGTGTGTATTAATTGTACGAGTTTAAGTTTAAGTTCACTGTTTGCATGCTTGTCATTCCAGTATAAACATCTGTCGTTAAAATCACTAAGAATCAATATTAAATCAGGGTTTTCGCTTACGATGTTTGTGAAGGAGCCTTGTAATAATTGACCAAGAAAATTATTTCGTTCGTCAGCCGTTTGGTTTGGGGGCCTATACACTGTACCCAGAATCATAGTTTTTCCTACCTCTTTTAATTCACACCAAATAATTTCGCTGTTTTTTTTTCAAATCTTTTCTTCTGTTACTATGTAAAGGTTTATTATAATATATTGCTACCTTTCCCCCATTTCGATTTCTGTCCTTTCGTTATTTCTATATAGATGTCTTCGTATTTGACCTTGTTGTCTAACCAAGTTTCTGATATTGTAATAATGTCATAATCATATTTTAGACATAGTATAGTCTCACTTTCATCAATTATTGGGTATGTCAAAATGTTACCATCTGCTTTGGAGGTAAGACTCCGTGCATTTATACGACAACATTTTAGGGCCGGCCATTCCTTTGGGCCGAGGTTGGTATAGACGTCCCCACAACCTAATAGCGGTATAGATTGGAAATTAGTAGCGAAATTGTCTGGTTTGAGACTACACATAATATACTAAGTGTAATGAGAGCCCTGGATGTATGTACAATAAGTATGTCATTAATCAGGGTAAAAATGATTGCCAAAGTTTTTTGATTGAACTTTGGCATTTGGAGAAAAGAAAATTTGCGTATGCCCCAATGGCCGCTCTATGTTGATTTAAACTATACACGGAATTTGGAAAAAAAAACATTTTAGAAATAGCAGATGCTCACTTTTGCATGTTTCCAATAAACTGCACTTGTGGATTTGTAGATATGTTACATAAGTAAAACAGTAGGTAATAGGTGCAGTATTTAGATCGAGGTTTACTTCGAGGGTGTTATATTTGGTACAAAGATCAAATATAGACAACATATAGGATTTCGATATTTTCATCAGCAAAGTATCTATTCAATGGAGTTCCGTCATCCCACCAGGAGAGCAAAAAAAAACAAACTAAGCAAAATGTATGTAATATGAGGTACAGTTATTCAAGAGAATGGCAGTAGTTGCGCAGGCGACCATATAGACGATTTAATTTATAATTAATATAATGAACAGTATTGAATGATGACACTGTCAAACAGTCAGATATGATTTGATGCACCCTCGGTTATTTCACTTGTATTCCAACTATGTCGTCGGTGTTCAGTCAAAAAGCCAAGCCAAGAAATTCGTAGTTTGTATTTTCCAAAATCATAATAGTACGAGTATTGACCGAGAATTATTAAGTAGTTAAGAGCCATGAATGATTTATGGGCCTTGATATGGTAGTATATAAATGTAATAAAGTACGAGGCTTGGTGGACGTCTTTGGCTCGCACACACTAGATATAAACTTCAGTTGTGTTAATCATAAGCTTACCTAAAGGTCAACGCTCGCACTTCATCACTCGAGTATAGGTAGATTTACGGATAAAAACGTATTTTTGGATGACAGTGTCATTAAAAACCTAAAGTTTTAGGAGGTCATTCTAAGATCATGACGATAAAATATTATAAGGAATTATATTGAGCTATAATAAAATTATTATTTTGTAATTTCTTAATTACAGTTGTATTCTAAGAGGAGAAAAAGAATAGGGCTTGAACACTCCTCAACCCCTTTATGCACATCCATACACATACTGTCCACACTTCCAAGTTCTATATGTCAGTTGTTAGAGTTCCACAAAAGAGACATCATTATCTTACATGTTTAATATGTTTATCACTTGAAGAGGTTGATGCTGGAAGGAGGAGTATTAAAGTTGTCCGACGATCAGCTAGGACGACGGGCGAAATAAAGTTTAGTGTTTAAACACACACAGAGTTAGGCCAATATCGCATTTTAGCTGGACAGGCGTATAATTCATGGGAGCAACATTACAGTTATATATTAATAAGGTCTTCCTTGGTCAGGACCTGGTGTTTTGGACCATTTTCTACGATTCGATAAAGCAGGTTTCCATCAAAAGACCAAACTGCAAGAATTTTGTTCTCCTTCTTTTTCTGGAGTAGATGTTTGAACATTTCATATCGACGCTTAATTAGGTCTTCGTTAATGCATGTACACGGATTTCAGATCATACAATTGTTTCAGCTGATTACGAGCACGGATAAACTCGGATCGTTTTCTATAGGAAACAAATTTTGTGGTGATCTGTGATTTGGAGACTCCAATAAAGTGCGATCGAGCAATATCATTTTTAGTAATGTTTACTTCCAGTTTTTCAGCTATAGTCTACATACGGCTTCGTCCGTGTTCTCCTCGGCTAATAGAGTAAGGCCACTAATCCGCACACCTTCTCGCATCGAGTAATGCTCTGCTTTGTCGTTCAAAATCGTATTTTCTGATTTGAGATCGTTGATATCTCTCATACAGGTGTCCAGTTTCTTTATAAGGTGGTCTTCATTCTTTGTTAAATCAGAAACACAGATCTGATAATCGTTGATAATTTTATCCCTTTCGGAGATTTGTTGCTGGAGTGAATCAAATTTAGTAGACAAGTCCGGGGCGTAGCCAGTATGTACCACTGTAGGCCCGGGCCCACACAGTTTTAGGGCCAAGTTATCTTTAAAAAAAAAACATTATTCGAATCAAAAAAAATTGTTGAACATGTTAAGAAATCTAGACAGGCAAAACTATTGAAAGGAACATAGAAAGATTATGGCTAAATTAGGTGACTTATTCCTCTGTCATCTAGTCTGTCATTTCTATTGCGTGCTGTTTCACTTAATATTCGACCCGCCGAAAAATTCTAGGATCCGATCTTGGCAGATTTTTTAACGCTACACCAGGTTTGTCTGATTTTGATGGGCCTTCACCCCAGATTAAAATACCAAACCACAGATTTTACTACTCGCGGCTGGAATATTAGGGAACCAATAATGGAATTGAATAAGCCGGTTCGAAGATACCTTCGGCCTAATAAGAGACGGCGAGAGCTATCCGACGATTGTCATTTGATGCACATTTCTTCAGCACAGCTTCAACGTCAATCGCAAAGACTCTGTGGATGCGCATGAGTGCCAAACCGCTCAGTCTCTCTTCATTCATTGTAGAACAAAGATATTTCTGGCCTATCTTTGTATCTACAAGTATCCGAAGTTGTCTTAAAGTAAGACTACTCTGTGAATGTACCTTGCTAATTTTAAATAAATTTAGTAGTGTTGAATAACGTATTTTAACTCATTTGTTTTTGGGGTTTCAAAGTGATTTTGAATGAGGTGTCTCAAGTTAACATGAGGCCAGGAAACTAGAATGACTCTTGGTACACTTTCCTTCCACAGGGAAAAGGCTGACTGGTTATGGTTGGTCACACAGCTGACCATCAGTAGATATCACTAATGCTTATAGTGGTCAACAATGCGTCATCATGCGACTGATTTGACCCATTTGATATAGTGACATACAGAGCACCTTTTTAAATTTGGACTTTTTCTAACCTTTCTGAAATCTTTTTTTTCATAATCTTGATGATGCTAACCGTTTGCCAAAAAAATTAAGATTTAAATTGTAAAATGCGTGTCTCAAAGATAATGTGTATCGGTAGGCGGAAATGATTAAGCCGATTATCTCACCTGAGCTATCTACTACTACAATATAGTACAAGAAGCTACTACAACAAGCCGATAACAAAAGGGCCCACGGATCCATAGCATGACCGTCTTTGTTAGATTACACATTTATATAAACTACTTGCCCCAGTAGGACTTCGACTGATAGCCATTAGCACAAGTGTGAACGAAATCAATGATGCCGACGCCAATAAATTTAAATGGCGGATTCCAAACTACCATTTAAACACATTTGTTTTTACGAATTATGTATGCAAACAATGACTAAACTAGATTAAATTCTATTTTGCCTTTTCATTCAATTAAAAAAACATTTTCTTTATTAAATATATTGCAAGTAATCTGAAATCAATTCAAAATTCAATAATTTACACACGTTCAGGTTGTTTTCCCTGCTTTCATTTTTCTTGATTTTCAAGCGCTTAAATCGGTTATTTCCCAAAAAGAATTTGCGCAAAGTCTTTGACATTTGGCACATAAAATTTTGAAGCCATTCAACCAGCATGCCGATTTTTTTATATTCACTTTCGTATTGAATATATTAAACAAAAAGTTTCTCAAAGGCGGATTTTTATTCTTTAACAATATTTTTATCAACTGTTTTTTTAGTTTAAATACTTGTCTACAAGACATTTCCAACCATCTAAGGTGAATAAAAGTTATAAACAAAGGTCCATTTTAAAAAAATTATTTGAGGTTTTTGTTAATTTATGCCATTATTAGATAAAATGATTCATATTATATTTAGAATCTTGAAGTCCTCCTCTTTCTTAATATGTGTGTTGTTAATATACTGATCCTTTAAATATAACCGCAAAACGTCGCGCAAAGATAATGGTAGCATTTTTACTCCTGCTTAGCGGAGTTACAGGACATCCAAGGGACCAGTTAAGTGTCCTGCCAAGTGGGGTTGCCCCGATAAGTGAATCAACTTAACATTACGTTTTGTTTTTTGGGGGCTTAATTAGGTGTCCTCCTAGATGGGTGTTCCTTAAGGCGGGGTTGCCATATATACATATAGTTCATATTTTCGTGACTACAACTTTTAAAATCCTGGCTACGCCCCTGTAAGTGGTTGATTTCAGTTTTACTTGACTGCATCAGCTCCATTTGTGGCTTGATATCGGCTCAACTACAGTGTGCACGATTTAGCCTAGCTTGCAAATCCGGGTACTCTTGAAGATCATCGTGCGGGACTGATCCAATGGCGGCGGGGAGGTCAGGTAGTAAATTTCTTCTTTTTAAAATTGGATTTAATACAGATTTATCAGCTTTTCGTTTCTGCTGAGATTTCGCTGTCAGCATCACAGTCGCAGAAGCAACATGATGAATCAACAGCCTGTATTGCAGGTTGACTAGACGTAGCACTCCTCGTTTCGCGTTTCGACGTCCCATTAGAGGAAGTCATACTTGGATTTTACCTATAGATTCCTGTATAACTGACAATTACTTTAATACCAATGTTACTGTTCATACATTTACAGTATATTACCCAAACCACATTACCTAATGTACAAAATCATCTTAGCGGTCAGAACTTCGCCATATTTTGCCTAATTTGGGGAGCTTCAAACTCTCCCGCCTGAACCGGTCGCCATCTTGAAAAGTTCAGTTGTGTTTGTAGTGATTTATAATATTTGTTCTTACAGCAAATGCTCAGGCTATAGCAATGCAGTTTACGACAGGGTGGTTTTCTATCAAGTTTGAAGGAAGCAAAGACAAGGATGGCATACTATAGCGGTATTCTCCTTGGTATTATTCACTTGATCATTTGGTCAGCTGGCTTAGTATAAACAATATTACTTATACGATTTTAGCTTATAATTCGAGGAATTCCAGATAAAGGTGTTAAAGCTGCCATAAGTAGACAATATTTATGTAAATTTTGTTTGTTAAATTTATTAGATTGCATATTATTGGCCCCACACAAAATTTTAAGGCTCTCACACATCATACCATTACACCCATTCATCATTCCATTTCATTCATACATCACTTAATATCACCCATACAGCATGCCATTGGCCCATACAGCACGTCATTGCACCCATACGGCATGCCACCATTGCACCCATGTATCATTCCATTTCATTCATACATCACTTAATTGCACCCATATACAGCATGCCATTGCACCCATACAGCACGTCATTACACCCATACAGCATGCCAACATTGCACCCATACAGCATGCCAACATTGCACCCATACAGCATGACATTGCACCCATACAGCGTGTCATTGAACTCATTCCGCCTGTCATTGCACATATACAGCATGTCATTGCACCTATACAGCATGCCATTGCACCCATACAGGATGCCATTGTACCCATACAGCGTGTCATTGAACCCATTCCGCATGTCATTGCACCCATACAGCATGTCATTGCACCTATACAGCATGCCATTGCACCCATAGAGCATGCCATTGCACCCATACATCAAGCCAATACTCCCATGTATACAACATGACGTTGCAGTCATAGTGGGCCACTGTACCCATACACCATTGCTCCCACACAACATATTGAGGCATCCATATAACATGTCACTGCATCCATACAGCATGGGGTGAGCGGTAGGAGGTTTTCCCCGCTTTTCCACCGTATTTAATCAAGGAAAAGTGTTAAGCGGAAAATCCATCGTCAAATAACGAAATACACTTGAGTACGATGTAGAGACCAGTTTAACAATCAGACTATAATGACTACACCCTTGTCTGAAACGTGAGCTTATAGTTAATAAATTTGAAATCCTCCTGGGTAACGCACTTAGACATAAAACACACAATAAGTTTGGTGCGTTGGTCGGAGGTGCGTTTCTCCTGTACTGTGTGTGGGTTGCTAGAAGAGCAGCTCATACTTCCAGGTGGCCTGCCTGCATTTGATACAATTGTCTTCTTCAAATATACTAGTCAGTTAAGTTCAATTTTGATTTTAACCCGCTGAAATCGTAAGTTCAACTGAAGAATCCAATACAGAGATTGGGAAAACTTATTCTATGAATAAATTCAGTAGAGTGATTATATTCTGTCCGTGTGTTCAAAAATAGGACCAGTGCTATTCTCACAATTTATTTCGTACAGATACTGACCAAATATTGGCACAAGAAAATATTATGTGTTAAAGTTACCAATATCAAGATTGTCGTCATTCTCAATCCTGTGTCAAACATCTGTGGCCATTTTTCTTACTGTTTTGTATATTTGCACTGTCGTGACTTTTTCACGTATCAGCTCTCTGGATCCACTACAGAGTGCTTTATTCTCTCGAGTGTTTCGGAAACTTGCCAGGTGTCATCCAGATTATGCAGGACCAAGGTCTGTGGACAGTGTGAGTGCTGACCATAAACAAGACCAACAGTTGATGGACCACAACACATTTCACTACGACTGTCGGTGAAATATTAGGCAGTCGTGCGTCAACACGTGACAAACGTGAGATGGGACGATCTGTAGGAGTACGTTTGAATAACCTGCCACGGACAATTCATATCCCAGGAATCACGAACACGCACAACATCATTAGCCTAGATAGTCGTGGAGGACAAACCGCAAACGGGTACAAGAAAACTATCATGTTAATATGAAATAACTAGGAACACCCACGCGTCTTGTGAAACCTATACAATGGTTCTCCCACTAATGGAGAGGTAAACTCGAGTTACACGATTTAAATGCCACGTTTGAGTGATCAACTCGCGTATCCCAAGTAAGACTCAGTTGACAAGGGGACGAGGTTATAAAAACTTGAACACGATGTCTGCTAGTCCCTAGTCATTATTGAACTATCGACTAGAAAATACCAGCCTGAATCACGCGCAAGTCATTAGACCTTCATCCGCCAGTATAAGCTGCTGTGCGTGTTTTCGCGCCCCCAAAAATACAGTATCAGCTACATGATAACCATTCTGCCCTTATCGTACTTTGAAAGATGTTAAAATTCACATGAAATAATAACGCTTTATTTCTTATTACAAAAACTAGTCAGTTAAAGGTCATGTTTTTCTTTGGATATCTTTTTACATTTTCATTTCTTTTTTAATTATAGCATTTCAAAAAAAAATGTTAGCTTCTATACTATGGCAAGCCGTTTTATCACTTCTACCTTTATTCTACATATGTCGAATACGTTTCGCTTTTATTTTACTTATGTATAATTCTTTTCCACATATGTGAAACTGATTCTTTTTTACTAACGTGAAAAAAATTTCACATATGTACAATAAAAATTTATTTACATATCTAGAATTCTTTTCCACATATGTAGAAATCTTTTCGACATATGTTAAATTCTTTTCCACATTAGTACACTCTTCAAACAAAAAAAACGCAAATGAGAACTTTCAGAGTTGACATATATGTTATTCAAATGACTACAAATCGCAATGTACATATATGAAATTCGGCTTAATGACACATTGGTGTATGGAACACTCGTCTCGAAATTTACAGTCCCATCTGCATACACAACTGTCCACCAAATGGAGACAAAGCCAATACCTTGTGTGACCACCCCTTGCAGCCAGAACTGTGCGACATCGCCTGTCGCATCATGGAACGAATCAATCGTTGGATGTTCCTCTGTGGAATCCTTCCCCACTCTTCCTGCTACATGTGGAACAGCTGAT
>JAVFBW010150793.1:0-12259 GCA_034783835.1 Mopalia ciliata
TTGAATAAAATATTAATATGATTGGAGCAGCAGTTGCTGAGATATAGTGATAACAAGAATTGTTATGGGACGGACGGCTAAAAATCCATTGAAACGTCGTATCGAAAATAAATGAGAAGTTGCCATCTATATGGTATTTTGCCTTTTTATATACATAGAAGTGAAGTACATTCTTCTCTCCTTGCTTATTCAAACTATACATAGATCTAAAACCGATTTGATTTACCATTCTTTCTGTGAATTTATAAATGACCATCCAGAACATGAAAAACTTATTTTATTGAAGAAAATACACTTTAAATGTTTAAAACAGTCTGTCTTATTACCACAATAGGCAGAATTTCATCTTAAAGACTATCATGACATGGCAAGTGAGTGAGAGAGAGTTACAACACAGATAGCACTATTCCCACTGAAGAGTTTCACAAAGTAGAGTAAACTTTGATTGGGGGTTTAGGCAGTCAATGCACTAGTTACAGAGCGAGTCCAGACACAGTTGGACTTATTGGATCAGGGGTTTAGGCAACAGGCAGTCCATGCACTAGTTACGAAGCTAGTCCAGTAAACAGTTCGACTTATTGGATCAGGGGCTGGTTGCTCAAAGCGCTATTAAATTAAATCTGACATCACACCACGTTGTAGGCCTATAACTAACCCGGGTTTAGCGGCTAATCGTCTTTCGAGCAACTGGCCCCTGGGGTTTTAGGCAATAGGCAGTCTAATGTACTAGTTACAAAGCTAGTCCAGTAACAGTTGGTTTGTTTGATCGAGGGTTTAGGCAATAGACAGTCCATGTAGTTACAGAGCTAGTCCCTTATCACTGGGGTTCTTTTGATCGAGGGTTTAGGCATTAGACAGTCCATGTAGTTACAGAGCTAGTCCCGTATCACTGGGGTTCGTTTTATCGAGAGTTTAGGCAATAGGCTGTCCATGCACCAGTTACAATGAGTCCAGTATCAATTGGTTTGTTTGATAGAGGGTTTAGGCAATAGGCTGTCAATGCACTAGTTACAGAGCTAGTCCAGTAACACTAGATTTATTTGATTGGGGGTCAAGGCAGTGAAATATCCTAGTTACCGAACAAGTCCAGTTTCATTAAGCTCATTTGATAGGGGGTTTGGGTAATAGGCAGTCCAATGTACTAGTTATAGAGCTAGTCCAGTAACAGTTGGTTTGTTTGAGTGGGGGTTTAGGCAGCAGCCAATCCAGTCCATGATCTCGTTACAGAGCTAGTCCTGTATCACTAGGGTTTGAATGATTGGGTGTTTAAGCAATAGGCAGTCCAAAGCACTAGTTGGTTTGTTTGATTGGGGGTTTAGGCAATAGGCAGTCCAATGTACTATTTACAAAAGTAGTCCAGTAACAGTTGGTTTGTATATCCAGTCCAGTATATCTTGGTTTGTTAGATTGGAGGTTTAGGCAAAAGGCAGTCCAATGTAATATTTACAGAGCCAGTCCAGTATATCTTGGTTTGTTAGATTGGGGATATAGGCAATAGGCAGTCCAATGTACTAGTTACAGAGCTAGTCCAGAAACAATCGGTTTTGTTTGATTGGGTTTAGGCAATTACCAGTCCATGAGCTAGTTACAAAGAGTATAGGTAACAGTTGGTTTGTTAGATTTGGGATTAAGGCAATAAGCAGTCCATTTAGTTACAGATCTAGACCCGTATCACTAGGGTTTGGTTGATTGGAGGTATAGGCAATAGGCAGTCCAATGATTTAGTTATGGAGCTAGTCCAGTAACATTTGGTTTGTTTGATTGGGGGTTTAGGCAATAGGCCGTACATGCACTAGTTACAGAGCTAGGTCAGGAACACTTGGGTTTGTTTGATTGGAGATTTAGACAGTCCAATGTACTAGTTACAGAGTGAGTCCAGTAACAGTTGGTTTGTTTGATTGGGGGTTTAGGCAATAGGTAGTGCATGCGCAAATTACAGAGCTAGTGCAGTAACACATGGGTTTATTTGATTGGGGATTTTGGCCATGTCTAAGATCACCTGTCATTCATTTGGAAATAAGACAGAGAAATATACCTGTACAGCAGTCATTCCTTCTGAGGGTCCTTCTGGTTTGGCAGCAAATTGAGCATGAGGTGGTGCTATTGGCATGCCAATCTGTTGGGGAATTTGTTGCATGAGAGGGGCCTGGTTTCTAGGTGGTGGCTCACTCAACGTGGCGGCCACCTGAGCAGCAAATTGAGCTCCTATCTCACTCTGAGCTGGGGAGGGTGTGCTCTGTAACAGCAAAATGCTTCTTTTATTGGCATATTCTAGGGTTTATCAAGGTCATTTTACTTGTATGGTGACATGCAAGCTCACTGGGTCAAGGTTTGTTTGTTTGATTGGTGTTTAACGTCATACTCAAGGGTATTTCACTTATATGACAATGGATTGTCCACTTCACACAGCCTTATTACAGTAGAAACCCAGGAGGAAACCCTGTAAAAACCACTTAAGCGATTGCCGAAATCACATGTGACTCGCTCATATACCTAATGGTTGACAGGTGGACTCGAACCCGTGAACAGTAAATCGAACCAGGTTAATTTTGGGAAGCGCACTCGCTACCACTAAGCCACAGCCCCCACCAGGTCAAGGAAGCCGTCTTAGAAGCCACTGGCAACAAAGACAATGTTGGATAAATGTAAGACAAAGACCTCGCAGACTGATCGGCTTCTTGTAGCCCCTTTGCTTATAGCGCACCAGGGTAACAGAAAGCTCCATCTTAACCACACACAATAACATTAAAACTTTGGTCTTTTGGTCATTATTCAAGACAATTTTATTTTATTTACATGCAATCTGTGATTGTTCTAGTATACATTGTTTGGCCCCCAGCCTAGAACATATTAATGTACAGGTAGGCTTCGTGTTGGCCCTAAACCTGTGTAGCTTTACATGTACATGTGGACTGTTTTGGTCATCAGCCAAGAGAGCTCTGTTGCAAAGGTTGACTTTGTTTTGGCCAGCGAGCCCAGAGTCCTGTAACTTACAATAACATGTAAGCTTTTTGTTGGCTCCAAGGGGCCAGCTATTCACAAAGCGGTCTGGCTTAAAACACCAGATTAAATTGCTAATACTGGGTAAGAGGTGACCTGCATTATGGCGTGACATCATTTAATAGTGTTTAAATTACAACACTTCAAGCAACCGGCACCTGCTCAGAGAACTCTAGGAAACATGTAGGATTTTTTGGCCTTCATCCTATATAGCTCTAATGTACATGAAGTCTGTGTTAGACATCAGCCTAGAGGGCTGTTGTATAGGTACGCTAGTGTTGGGCTTAGCCTTAAGAGCTCAATGAAATGGCTAGTGTTGCGCCCATCCTAGAGGGCTCTAGGGTGATGGCAGGCTTGTGTTGTGCCCAGCCTAGATTTATTTGATTTGGGTTTAACGTTGTACTAAAGGGTATTTCACTCATATGACGCCAGAATGTCCACTTCACACTGTTCCTAGCCTAATCATGATGGAAAACTGACGAAACCTCGTGAAAAGCACCACCACGATTGCTGGAGCCAGATTGTGTGACTCATGGGCTCAGCCTAGAGGGCTGTATGTGGCGGTAGGCTTGTGTTGGCCTCAGCAGAGAGGGCTCTGTGGTATAGGCACATGAACCCTTTGTCTTGGCCCTCAGTACACAGCTACGTAGAGCTCTCAACCTAAATAGCTCTATGGTATATAAAGCGGACACAATCACCATTAACTACATGGAAAAAGGTTCATTGATTGATTGATGTTGTACGCCATGCTTACAAAAAGGTACACTTACATTTGGACTAACAGGGGTGACCCTAGCACTGGAGGCTCCAGAAGGCTGTGGTGTTTGTCGTGTGCCTCCCCCTACAATATCATCCATTATATCTTTGCCAGTTGTAGGATCAACAATTTTGAGGACAGTTCTTTCTCTCTTTGTGTATGGAGGCAGCGGATGCATGGATGAAGCTGATGGTGGTCTTTGAGGTTGTGGCATGGCTTGAGGTTGGGAAAAAAATACAGCTGAAAAATAGGAACGGCAAACATTTAGTAACTTACCCGATGTGTTAAAAAGTGTACATTTTACTGTTTGAAATTTTGGTCGAAGTAGTGTCATCTATTTAGGAGCCTGTCTTATGTTGGAACATCCTTTGACACTATTCATACTGGTACAGTTATCTAGGAGGTAAATGGGAGCAATAACGAGACACGAAAATGTGTAATGTTTACTCAATTATTTCTGCTACCTTGTTTGTTTGATTGATTGGATGGGGTTAACGTCATACTCAAGGGTATTTCACTTATATGACAATGGATTGTCCACTTCACACAGCCTTATTACAGTGGAAAACCGAGAGGAAACCCTGTAAAAAAAACACCCCTCGGGTATTGTCGGAGCCACAACATGTGACTCGCTCATATACCTGATGGTTGATAGGCGAACTCGAACCCATGAATGGTAAATCTAGGCATGTTCAGTTTAGGAAGCGCAGTCGCTACCACTGAGCCACGGGCCGGGAAGAGCAGTGTGCCACAACTACTAACATATATATAGTAATATACCATACAGAGAGAAAACTAGGAGAACTTACATGGACTTGAATTGGGGGGATTGTTGTAGTAGGGAGGGGTGTTTGGATTTTGCCCCATCTGATACTGTTGGTTTGTCTGTGCTGTTGTTACAGAGTACTGTGGTAGTGTAGCCGCCATTCTCTGACCCGGTTGTGATTGAGCATACTGAAAGGAATCATGATACACCTGCATATAGGCTTATTGGTTGGTGTTATATGCCGAGTGCATCGGCATAGAGACCCCTCAATCTGCCATTTGAGATAGGCAAATGTTAAAAATGAAATTCTGAATTTTTTTTAAAGAAAATTGAAAATTTGGATAAGGAAAACTTCTCAGCATTGAACAGATTTCCAATTCTAGCTTAGACTTGGATCAAGAGTATTTCATTTACACGGCTTGCACATTTTGATAAGTCAAATGTTTCATAACCACACAAACATAACCACAGAATGTTAGCTAGGTTGCTCTTTAGTTGGAGAGTACCAGGGCAACAGGAATAAGGAGGATAATGTATGAAAGCTGTTGGACTTACATAAGCCGGTGTGCCATGCACCATGTGGAGAGGTCCCGCAGGTGCTCCAGGATACCCTGTACTATGTTGCATGAACATAGGATACATCTGTTGTTGCATACCCACCGGGGCCATCTGGGGACGTGCTGCTCGTGCATTCGTCTGCGGCTGGCCATAAAGTGGTCCCTGCATACTTGACTGGAAAAGTTGAGCATTTGAGTTAAAGAGTACGACTTTGTTTGACAAGCTATCAGGGTTTGCCTCATCTAATTTCCATTTTCTAACGATAAACGATAATGTGGATCAGTTCAGCGTTACAAACTCATTGCAACAACTAAGAGCATTAACTGTATATTAATCTGTTGACAAATGGCTAAAGAATTGCTTATTCCATTTTTGGATTGATTAGAGACTTCATCAAAGCTATTTTTTTTACAAATTGATGATGCGCACAGTAAACCAGCCTCAGGTCCACTGTGGCAATACTAACAGCTGAAGAATCACACTAAAGAAGAATTCTTCAAAAATATACATTTGATCTCCGTTAACCCTTATTCTATTGGGAAGTTGTCAACATAATCCCAAAAGCACATGTTAATACCAATGATAAGATAAAAATTACCGGATTCATCGGCCGATGTCCCTGTTGGGCATACATGATTTGTACAGTAGCCCCCTCTGGTATGCGTGTAGATTGCTGCTGGACAGCTGCCTTGTTTATATCATGGGGTAGACCCGACGGTAAAGCCCCATGGAGATAGGTCGGCTGAAACAACAATTTATCATCCATTTTATTCAATGTTCAACATATAGTAAACATGAAAGACAACATTGCTTGCTTTCACCTTTATCATGTTTGGGTGTTAAAAGCAGACCTGGCTTCCCTGCAAGATTGATTAATTAGTGTTTAACACCACATTCAGCAGTATTTAAGTTGTGCTGTGGCCTGAGCCTACCTTGGAAGATTATGTGTTAATAAAAATCATATTCTTTAGGAGTATTTTCCAGTCATCAAATGTATTTTTGTGTTTAATTGTTAAATTCGTGTTTTTGTTATGCTCAAGGCGATTTCACTTACTGGATGGTGCACTTGCCCTATTGGTGAATCAAACCATCCTCAGTGTCATAAATACCAAAATAAGGCCACATATTGATTATTTCAGGTCATTTCACTCATATGATGGCATGCCAACCCAGTGGCAAAATGAAACCACACAGACAGGAAATGACAAATAGATTTTCTGTTCATTTGTTCGAGGTTTAACGCTGTACTTAAGGTTATTCCACTAACATGACAACATGCTAGCCTTATGGGTGAAGAAAACTGCCCCGACACTGCTGGCAACAAACACCACAGGACAAATACAAAGATATCAGCTTCCATAAAGCACCAGGGCAACAAGAAGCTCTCTCAAACTGGGGCAAAAAGAGGATAGAAAGACCTAAAAAACAGACCGACTTTATGTTGTCCATTACCTCAGATAGCTCAGGGTAATTTATATGTATGAATATGCAAAAGCAGATTTAAGTACACCAAACAAAAATGAGTCATTCAAAAGTAGTCATTCTTTATCAGTTTTAAATTTTTTATACCTAATTTTCTGTGAAAACACTACTTCTTCAAAACATAGACTACATTTTCTTCATATTAAAAATGTGATATTTTTTTGCATTTACTGATGGCCAATGGAAGATTATCCAGAGCTCTAAGGCTAAAAAAAAATTAGTTTCAATTTGTTTTGAAGAAAATTGTTGAGGGCAGGAGGTTTTTTTTTTCTGTCAAAAGTTTGGAGGATTTTTTTTGTATTCTATATTACTGCATTTTTTTTTTTTAAATCAGATGATTAAAGTGTTTAGCGTCTTCTGTATTGTAGTTTTTCAAGTTTGGACTTCTTATTTTTTAATCTTGGTAGCTTTAATAAGTTCAGGTTTGCGATACCTTCTATAGTTATCCAAAAGACTATGGTTGTGGCAAATAAATACATTGGAAATACAGCTCGAGATCACCATGTTTGTTTTGACATTTCACAAATGCATTATCCAGTTTCGAGATGTGCAGTACTTCAAGATGAGTGTTAAGGGAGATAACTACCTGTGTTAGCTTTGATATTTGAACTGAATTATCTCCCATTAGTCTATAACCCGAAAGTAAACAACAAGGAACAGAAAAGTAACCAAATGTGTTCGAATTGGTCTTTAGAATGATAAAAAGGAAAAGTTTTTTTTTTTACAGATATAATTACTTTTGGAGATCTGCAGAATAAAAATATTTTTCGCTTACTCAAAAATACATTTTATTGAAAGCCAAATTTCACAGTGCATGCAGTACTTAAAAAAACTTTTTTTTTAAAAATGGCTGTAAACAAATTTGAGGTGGGGGGTTTTGACATGATACAGCGTTGCCTGAAATACTATTCATTTACTTTTTATGGCCTAAGTGCTTGTATAAATTATCACTAAATGGTAATTAACATTATATGGAATAGAATAACATAAACTTATTCTTCTGGGAACAAAAGGCACATGATATGCCCTGTAATCTACAGCCACAACATTTTTTTTAAACACTACACAAACAATTGGGCATTTTTAGTTTCTATCAAGTTTACCTACACACTGTTGGAGTGCACCAGCTGGCAGCAGTGAAATACCTCTGAACACAGCAACCATAATCAATTTAAATCGGTTACAAAACAGACCCAGTCATAATGGGACCTGCAAGCCACACGTCATATTTCTCATAATTCATTCCAATTCCAGGAACACCTTACAAGCTTTCTAGTTATAGCATAAAGGAAAGTCAAAGTATGTCAGTTTTCCTTTCCAGTTTCACAGCTGCAACTAAAAACCAGGCCCTCACGACAAATCAAAAATATTATGTCCAAAAATGGTCGTTTTGATTCTGTTTTCAATAACTTGATCTCCTGTATGTTAAAACAGGCTGTCCAAATGAGGCAATTGTTCAGGGTGTCTGCCTAAGCCCTTGCTTTCACAAACAAAAATAAAATATGAAGGATTGACATCAAAACATAGGGACAGTTTGAATGAGGAACCAGGAAGTCCAGTAGAAGAAAATATTAATAGTTTTGTTTGTTTGTTTGATTGGTGTTAACATCGTACTCAAGGGTATTTCACTTATAGGACAGATTGTCCACTTCACCCAGCCTTAATACAATGGAAAACTGTGAGGAAACCTCGGAAAAACCAACCCCACGATTGCCACAACATGTGGCTCGCTCATATACCTGATGGCCGACAGGCGAACCTGAAACAGGTTCACTTTAGGAAGCGCACTCGTTACCACTGAGCCACGGCCGAGGAGAACAGGACTTACATACCATATACAGATAACTATCATAAGACTAACTGCAGGTGTTCTTACACCCCTAAATTCGGCAGAGAATATGTATTCCTTACCTGTACTGTGAAGCTAGGATGCTGGTAACTTGAGGGCTGGTAATCCTCTCCTGTAAAGGAATACAAATCGGTTATAGTACATGAAGTGTAGCCTGTCAGGCGTTCAACAACAATCATTGGTTTATTTACCGGTAAATTCTGGGCAGTTTCTAGATAAATTTCCCAGGTTCCTATCCCAAATTATTCAGACCATAATCAGGCTTCTGAATCCGCTGGACTTTATTAACAGGAATTTATGGAAAAATTATAATATTGACATTAATTTGGGCTTGAAATAGTTTGGGCGCCTATACGTTTTCCGTTACTAAAATAGCTCTGGATACTGCCCTGAAAATTTTTGCACAAGTATTAAACAGCATTGTTTTATTGTTGGTGCTTACAAAAAGTTTTGGCTTTTTTTGTTTCGCTTTGGAAGGCAATACATGTGTGATCAAGTTTTGCCTTGCAAATCATCTTAAGTTAGATTGGTAAAGTACTTACGAAAGGGTGGGGTCTGTCCTCTGGCTGGAGTGGAGTACATAAGCTAGTTAAGGAAGAATTGTGGCCAACGAAAAGAACACATTCATTTTAGTCATGATTCAAATGTTAACATTTAATAAACTGGATTTTTTAAAATTTTATTTCATTCGTTGTATTTATCCAGATTAAACCGGGAAAAGTTTGTTTGTTTGTTTGATTGGTGTTTAACGTCGTACTCAAGGGTATTTCATTTATAGGACGACGGATTGTCCACTTCACATTCTACACAGCCTTATTACGGTGGAAAACCGGGAAGAAACCTCGTAAAAACCACCCCCGCGATTGCCGGAACCACAACATGTGATTCGCTCATATACAACCGGGACAAGTAATCTGCAAATGCCTGGAAAATTTTACAATTAAACATCACTTTGACTTCACAAATTTTGCCCATTTTCCACGGCATAAAGTTTATGTCCCATTCAAGAAATTTAACGATTTTGCTGAGGATCAAGTTTTCCTTATCTTGCAAAAAGGGCATTTTGACTCTTTTGTGGAACATTTTAAGCATTTACGTATGTTCTCCTTTGATTCCATATGGTTTATATGCAATTTGCCGAACTGACCATATTCATGAATATTTTTATTAAAAGTGTTTTACAAAACCGAGTGAACTTACAACTCAAATAATAATACACCTAGACGTTTCATATGGTGTTTTTACAATTTACAATTGTTCTGTAGTTTCAATAATGCATTTTTCTTTTGACATTCCAGTTCATTATAATTGATTTCCTAAGTACTACCGAAAGGCTACGAATGTATGAAACAAAATGTGAGCTGAGTCGCTAACCTTTTAAAGACCTCAACACAAATGGATAGAAACCCTTTGTAAGTCATGCAGATTTGATATCGTAGGTCAAAGTTCAATAGCAGCCATTAGTCAGTTTCATCAGCAAGTAGGGAGTCTTTTAAGTTGGCAACAATGTTACCTTATAACAAACTGGTGTGGTGAATTGCAGAGTTCTACCAGATTACTCTATGTGAATTAGTTGTTATAGACCAAGGGCTTAGGCTGCCACCCGTCCACCCTGAAGTGAACAATTGACTTATTTGGACAGCCTGTTTTAAGAAACATTAACATGAAGGAGATAGGAAAACTGCCAAAATTGGACACCCAGTTATTTAAAATGTGAAGCAAAATACTTTATACAACATACTTTTGATTTCTGGCTAAGCCCCTGAAATAAATCAGTTTGGACAAAATACTTTTGATTTGATAATTTTCCACACGAATAATTGATATGGAAAAGCAAATGTAGGTGTAAACTGTTCTCTAGAGCTACTTCTGAGGTTAATTGGTAATAAAAATGACAGCCATTCTCTATCTTTTGTTTTTTAGGCTGCAGAAAATTGGCGTAATTTTTCGAGAATTCATTGATTGGAAAATGTAGCTGGTTTTACATGATTTTAAATGGTTTTTAAGTGACGGATTGGATGTAAAAAAATACAAAATGTTTGATTTTGGCTGGAAACAATCAGATAGTGTTAAATATTTTCGCAAAGAGTCAATAACAGTCCTACTACTCCTTAAATAATCTTTTTTACATGTATTTCTATTTTGTACTAACTTCAGTATGCATTAACTGCTACAAATCATATGAAATTTGCTTTATATGAAATGTATTGGATTGTTCATGTTAAGAAATAAGGACAAATTTTACAATGTCATTCTTAAAAATCTCTAATTTAATATTCTACTCCTGCAATGGAATTTGGAGAAGTATAGAAAAACAATCTAATCTGGAGGCCATAAATATATACATATTTTATCCTGATATTTTTCAGGTTCCATTACCCATCTTGGCAAAAAACTGTTAACACAGACTTGAAAGTTCATAAAGGCTTAGGCAATGTACTACTCTGTACAAAATTGATACAAACTTACAGCCCACACAAAGCCACACTTAAAATGTCTTTTCTCACCCTCAGCTCATCAATCATATAAAACTGGTATTTATGCAAGATTAGTGTGTCTATTGTCAGAAAAGGTGACACTTAATTTGTCCTCTGCCTAACATTTAAATATGATAATTTGCAGTGTCGTCTATTGTGCTGGGCCAATACACATGTAACTGAAAGTAACTGGGTTCCAATAAATGCGTTTCCTGTAATTTATTTGTGTACATAACTTAGTTGGCTCCTATATAGTGGTACTGTGGTACAACATTGCACCCAATTTGAACCCACAGTGAGTCAAAATCATACTGAAATTATGACCCATTTTTTGACACAGGTACATGGGTAGGTCAAAACAGTATATAAAATAAACATATAGGTCAGCAGGTGTCGCGATGATGCACACCTGTAACAGATAGCCTTTTAAAGTTCAAGTAAATCATTCAACAGGGACTCTGGACAGGTTACCTCAACTGTCCTTGCCTAGGCCTGTGCTGTTGGGGAGAACTGTCTGAACAGGCCCGTATCCCATGGTTATTTATGCAAACATAATTTAGGAGGACCTATTGATAGGTTTTCCAAATTGTTTGCACTCTTCGTCTAAATTTGCATTTTGCTACTGATTTTGACATTTGATAATGAATGAAGGTTGTATTTTTAAGCAATTTTGCTTTATTGTTCACCAAGACACATTTATGTATTTAGAAAATCAGGAAACCAGTGAAAAATGCAAATGTTTGGTTTATCTCAAAAAATTTAGAGGACCAATTTTGAGGTTATGCCGGAAAAAAATACAGCAAAGGACTGCTTGCCACATGTAGGGAAAAATTCCATCTCATTAAAATCAAATTGAAAAAGCTCTTTATATGTATTGTCTGTCCCAATAAAGACTACAATTATGTCATGTTTTCTGGTTTCATTGAATGGTCACAATCCCAGTTGCAGGCCATCGGATTTCACGGAAACGATTGTTACCGGTAGCGTGTTGGTACCGGTGACAGAAACCACGGTACCGAAATATTGTTTCCCTCCATCAGTGCTTTCAAAATATCAAATTCAGACGTAATATAAAAAACACACAGCCTAGAAAGGTACTATTTGAGCAAATGTATGATTTGTGGAAAATGTGTAGAAAAATAAATTGTTTTTGGTGCCAAAGTTGCGATAAATAAATGGAACAAAAATGAATTTGCCGTGAGATATCCACGAAGTATTGACAAGTGTCCAGTTTTCGTTACTTTGCAAAAAGCCGTTTTCAGGCCACTCTGATCATAATTAGATGTTGTAAACTTTTCCCTGTTTACTCATTCGTTTCAATATGATTAATTTGCAAAGTGTAAATGCCCAAATTATGATTTATGATGGTT
>JAVFBW010150804.1:0-12258 GCA_034783835.1 Mopalia ciliata
CAGATTTAATTACTTGTGACAATGGTACTTTACAGAGAGACCTGAATAGCCATGTAAATGTTTACCCAAGGAATTGTAAGACCTTGTTAGTTTAAGTCAAGGATAACATCACACTGAACTGAAATAGAAATCCTCTCAGCTGTTTTATGTTCTTCTAACCATGTCCTTTGATCACACATCCACTGGCCTGCTTCTGAGGGCAGCACACTATTACTGGGGATTTCAATACAATAGCTTATATAGGGCTAATATTGTAGATATTATCAAAGCATTCATGCACCTGGGATTTGTTTGCACATGTACATGGTAAATGTTGTTACAAAAAAATCCCCAATGATACAGGTCAAATCTTCAAAGCTGTTAAAATAACTGTCCAGCAGGCGGTTTGATGCCTAAATACCAGGGTTAATGTGTTCCAGGTTTAGCCATTTTGTGGCTTACCCAGCAAATTTGTGGCTTTTTGAGGCCTGTCCAGCTTGATTATGTGTTTCAATGCCTTTCTAGCAGGTTTATGCATTTTGAGGCCTTCGTGCAGGATTGGGTGTTTTGAGGCCTATCTTACTACTAGGTGTTTTGAGGCCTGTCCTGCAGATTTATGTGTTTTGAGGCCTGTCCTGCTGGTTTAGGGGTGTAGAGGCCTGTTCAACAGGATTAGAGGCTTGAGGCCTGTCCTGCAGGTTTAGGGGTTTTGAGGCCTGTCCTGCATGTTTAGGGGTTTTGAGGCCGTTCTACAGGATTAGGTGCTTGAGGCCTGTCCTGCAGGTTCCGTGGTTTTAAGGCCTTGCCGGCAAGTTTATGTGTTTTGAGGCCTGTTGGACAGGTTTATGGGCTTTGGGATAAAGTAGGACCTGTCCAGCTTTAAGTACTTATTGCATTTTTGAGGCAATTTGTATTCCCCCAAATCCCCCAATAAATCACTTACAACTATGTCAAATGAACACTGTTAACTGCTATCAAATAAACTTTTTGTGAATGCTAGTCTTTCTCTGAATGACCACTGAGTGACCACTGAAACACAACATACATGTTTCCAGGTGTAGCCTAGCTTATACCAGTACAAAGTGGGATCCCCCCCAAAAAAACCAAATAAAACATTTAAACTATGTCCAATGAATACTGTTTCTCTTTCCCAGGAGGTCAAGGATAATTTTGATGATAAGAAGATACACGAAAAGAAAGGAGTAACAATGGTATGTTGTAATAGATATTCTTTAAATATGCTGTTTGTTTTAATTACTTATTATTTATGTTGGATAAATAATTAGGTGAAGAGTTGCATATGTTAGTTTGTGACAATATGATACTGCCATAAATGTTGTTTTGGTATCTCCAACAGAAATATTAAACACTAAGCGATCAAAATAAATTGAGCATGATCAAATATCCTTAAGTGATGGGTGATATGTTTTTGTCGACCACTACTATAGAAGGGGGGGGACTTAGAAATGCTACTCGGTGTCCGTCCGATTAACTTCAAACTTGGTCTGTAGCTTCCTTACATTTCACCAAATTCGGATAAACAAAATGGTCATTATTAGATAATTTTAGCATATTCATGTCTTTACCGGCATGTTGGGAACACGATAAATATAAAATAAATTCATGGATTACTTTCAAACTTGATATGTAGCTTCCTCTTGTTAAGACGGCGGATGAGATTACATTTCACTAAATTCTGTAAAACAAAATGGCCGTCATTACATAATTTAAACATATTCATGCCTGTTTGTGTTGTGAGCAATAAGGTGAGAATAAATTCATCAATTAAATTTAAACTTTGAAGATAGCTTTCTGCTTTTAAGACAATGGATCAGAGTGAATTTTAATAAGTTCCATAAAACAATATGGCCTTCATTGCATTATTTAACAATATTCATTACTGTACATGTTGTGAACACTATAACTCTGTAACAAATTCACAGGTTAACTTGAATTTCATCAAATTCCATAAAACAAAATGGCTGCCACTGCATCATTTTACCATATTCACATCTGAACATGATTATTTTTAGATCAAATTCACAGATTAACTTGAAACCTAAAAGTTAGCTTCCTACTACTATTAAGACATAGGATAGGATTGCATTTCATCAAATTACACAAAGCAATATGGTCCCCATTGCATAATTTTTCAATATTCACCCCTACTTGATAACTTAGGTTAAGAAACCAATGGGATTGCATTTCATTTAATTCTGCAAACAAATATGGCCATCCCTCTAATTCAGGTATTAACTTCAAATTTCACTTTTTCTGGTAATACCATAGGTTACATTTCACTAGATTTCACAACAAATATAGCCGACATTGCATATCACACCAACACAGTGATAAACACCATAAATTTTACTTTTTTGTTCTTTGAAGGAAAAAAAAGTTCTCAAACAAAAGTAGGAAAAGGTGATTTGACTGGGATTATGAATATATATTTTCAAAAAAAGCCGCTAGTTCGAAAAATATTGCATTTTTATGATCAACTGGAGTTGTTGTGCTTTTATTTCTCAGAGGTAAAAAATGGGACAATACAACCAGATCAGGATGTGAAGATGTCTGGGCATGTGACCTGGGCAGGCAGAACCTCGCTTGAGATAACCATGCAGCTTGAACAGGTCAGAAAGGGTTAACTGCAGACCTTCTGATTTGATTTTCCATGCTTTACCACAGATCACTCACCTCAAATCACAAGGCCTGCAACTGGTCACTCTTATAGGATGATACACAGGGGCTTAGCTAAAAATCAAAAGTATGGCATCCAAAATTGTCATTTTGCTTCAATTTTTAAGTAACTGTGTGTCCAATTTTAAAAGTCTTCCTAGTTTGTACCCTTGAAAACGATGTTAAACACCAATCAAATCCTATCCTCTTTGTAAAATAATTTCTTAAAACAGGGTGTCCAAATGAAGCAATTGTTAAATCCAGGCCGTTGAAAGGACTAGTGGACACCCCTCTGCCTCAGCCCTTGATGATACAGTGCCTATTATAATGCCCTGTGAGGGACAGGTGGGCCATGGCCTTGCAGAATACTCCCTCGGCTTCCTCAGTCGATCGTAAGAGGCTAGAAAAGAGGTTGCTTTCTGTTGCCCTGGTGTTCATGGAGCTAAAGGGTAACGGAAAGACTTTGTAAGAAATATCTTATGAGATCAAAAAAAAAACAAAATTAATATCAATTTACGTGCAAGGAAAATATAGTTTGATAAATGTTGCCAATTTTTTTTCCCTGTTCAAATTCTAAAGAAAAATAACTGTTTAAGCCCTGGAATGTGCATATGTTAAAAATGTTTTTGGTATCCATGTTGCGAGAGGTTAGATGGAGCTTCCATTTGCCCCTAGTGTTCTAAGAGCTAACGGGGAACACGAAGCTGATATGTTTATTGTGTTTTGGCATTACATTCCTTGATTGTCTTATATTTCTCCCCTCTTGTCTTTGTGTGTTGCCAGCAGTGCCAAGGGTGGTTTTCATCACCAATTGCGCTGTCATTCAATCAGTCATTCAATCAATCAGTCAATCAATCCAGACACAGAAAGAGAAAGAGAATTTATTTAAAATTATTTTATTTAAAAGTCTCTTTAAACTGATACAATGGCAAAATTTGTTTTTCTGTTGGACATTTTACAGCATTGTGAAGCAGGATGGCAGAAGATTCTTGAGGCACAGTTTCTAATGGTGGCCAGAGACCCAATTAAAAAAGTGTATGTAAATTTTTTATAAATTTTGCTTTTCCATCAGTACAGGAGGCCACAGCCTTGGTTTAGTGGTTAGTGAATGTGCTTACTAATCCTACTTCAATATGATATTCACCTACAGCCGTGGCTTAGTGATAGTGTGTGCACTTACCTAATTTGAACCTGCTTCGAAGTACTGTTCACTGGTCGACCATGAGGTAAATGAGTGTGACATATTTAGGATCCAGCAATCACGGGGGTGGTGTTTACGAGGTTTCCTCCTGGTTTTCCACCAAAATATAGCTAGGTGTAGTGTGAAGTTACAATCCGTCATATAAGTGAAATACCGTTGAGTATGACATTAAACCCCAATCGAGCAAACAAACATTCAGAGGATCAAGTCTCTCTGTCAACCACCAGGTACACTCTTCAAGAAAAGAAACGCAGAATGAGAATTTGAAAAAGTAGCTTATATTTTTCAAACCGCTTGACCAAATACACATGTTGTTATGATATATAGTTGTCCATGTTAACCAAACCGTCGCTCAAGTGCAACTCTTGATGATTTTGAACGCTGTTAATGGTCCTTTTTATCATGATCATGAAAATCATCTTGAAAAACAAGTAAAAGTCAAAATAACAGATTTGCACACGCAAAGCATGACTGAAGAGCTCAGCTATAAAATCCCATATGAATCAGGCAGATTTGTGACAACCATCGAAAGTTAGGATTGAAGAACATGCCACGTCTCAACGCAGCCGACAGATCAGGGAGTCCTCGAGTCACCACACGGACTGAAGATAGATACATCCGTGTATCTCATTTGCGTGATCGCTATCGTACTGTATGTGACACAGCCCAAGAACAGTTTGGAGCCTGGAGTGTGTCCGACAATCAGGAACCGTCTAAGAGAGGCTGGAATCTGAGCAAGACGACCCAAAAATGACCCCTCTTTAACATGTCTACATCAGTGTCAACGGGTTCGATGGTGTAACAGAGTACAGCCATGGATTCTGCAACATTGGAGGAGAATATGGTTCTCAGATGAGCCACGTTTTTTGCTCAGGCGACTAACGACAGACAGCGTGTTTACATGAGACGCAATGAAAGATATGCACCAAACTGTATAAGGGTATCGGAACTCATGCTGGTGAGGGCCAATTTGACAGCCAATCGCTACATTGATGATATTCTCCATCCACACATCCTTCCGCTTGTCGGCCGCCAGAGGGAGCTATTCCAACAGGATAATGCTCGACCCCACACAGCACGTACTACAGTGGACTACCTCACAAACAACAACTTCAATGTCCTCCCATGGCCCTCCAAATCTCCGGATTTGAACCCTATCGTGCATCTGTGGGACCAATTCGATAGACGAGTGCGTCAGCACCAAAATCAACCAGTGACCCTTAATCAGCTGTTCCACATGTTGCAGAAAGAGTGGGGAAGGATTCGACAGAGGAACATCCAATGATTGATTCGTTCCAAGCCCAGGCGATCTCGCAGAGTGATGTCTACAAGGGGTGGTCACACAAGGTATTGATTTTGGCTCCACCTGGTGGACAGTTGTGTAGGCAGATGGGACTGTTAATTTCGAGAGGGGTGTTCCATACACCAATGTGTCATTGAGCCGAATTTCCTACATGTTCAATGATGAAATTGTGATTTCAATTCATTTGAATAACAAATATGTCAACTCTGAAAATTCTCTTTTGCGTTTCTTTTTTTGAAGAGTGTACATGAGTGAGTCACACTATGTGGCTTTGGCAATCGCAGATGTGGTTTTTACAAGATTTCCTCCTTGTTTTCAATCATAATTAGGCAAGTGAAGTTGACAATCCATCGTCATGTAAGTAAAATACTCTTGAGTAGGATGTTAACCCTCAATCAAACAAACAAATAAATCCTCAGTACCATGGGAGGGTTTGGAGGGAGTTTCCTGCTGTCAGGTGCTCTCAGAGCTAAGGGGGAACATGTTGTTTATCTCATATGATGATGTGCCTTCTCAATTGGAAAGAAACCACCCTCAATTCCACTGGCAACAAACAAACAAACAAAGACAAGACAATTTACTAAGAAATCACAAACCGATCAACTTCATGTTACCCCTTAGCTTTGGGAGCACCACTTGAAATGAAAGAAAATTTGTTAAAGTTAACCACAGTTTGTAGAATATCTATAAACCACTCTACTGTTGGCATTTGGAAGAATGGTCTTTTTCCTTGCAAATGAAAACTGTGTTCCAGCATAAAGCAATTGTGAACAAAACTGTTTTTCACTTGTTCTGCATGGAATTTATCTACCGTTTCGATTATAACTATCTGCAACCATTTTGATAGTTCAGAAAGTAATTCAACATCAAAACAACCAATTATTTGGAATAATTTTTGTGTCTTTTAAGTGAAGATTAACAGTTTTTTAGTTATTTGGGATAACACTTTCCTAGTTTGCACAGATTCTTGTTCAGAAGTTTTTGCACATTGAAACCTGTATGGGAATCGAACAAACAATTATGTTATCTAAATCTAAAATTCTGAGTGTTTTGTTACTAAAAATATGTCTCAAATAGGCCTTGCCCCGTGAGGGAGCAGGTGAGCCATTGCCCTGCGGAATACTCCCTTGGCTTCCTCAGTCGATTGTAAGAGGCGAGAAAAAAGGTTGCTTTCTGTTGCCCTGGCCATCATCATATAAGTGAAATGCCTTTGAGTACAGTGTTAAACACTAATCAATCAATCTTTATGATGTTTTAGGGCAGCTTTCGTGAACCCTCTGTTGCTTGAAAATGACGAAGAGAAGGCTATATTTGAAAATGGAGAACGTAAGTTACATACTTATTATTTGGCAGGGATTTAGTATCAGAAGCTTCCTGTTGCTATGGTTACCTGGTCCACTCAAAGCTATAATGGTGCAGCACAAACTTGATTTCTAAAACTGAATAAAATAACAATGTTACCATCGTATGTTACGAAATATTAAATATTTAAAGTATTGTTACCTTGATTGGGTCTTGTTAAACAAAAGTTAAGAATTTTAAAACCCTATTTATTTGAAATAAGATCTCTCTGATTTTTTTGTTCATTTGTTTTGGTTTTGTGTGTTCGTTCTATGTTAGCTCAACATGATTTAATCACAGTTTCAGTGAAACCTGGGTACAACCCAGAAAATAGACATTCTTTGATTTGAGTGATTTATCAACAGAGTGATGTCCCTTTGTGAAATGACGTTGCCACTTTATGGCACAGGAGAGCAGACTGTCTATGCTTTAACATTGCAGGTTATTGGTTTTTAGGGAATTGTAACTTTAAAATTGTAACTTTTGCCAAGAATAATGTTTTAAGCAACGGGGAAAGGAAATCCATATGGTTTCATTAAAGTTACCAGCTAAGTTGCAATATTCCCTATACCACCCAAGTTACAAATCGTGGATTGGCCCTCTTTTGCCGTAAACCGATAACGTTATTTCGCAAAGGGACGTCACTCTGTTGTCGTAACGTCATAACTGGAAATCCCTGTATTAGTCAGTCAGTGAATCAACAAATGTATTAATCAATGAATAAACCAATGTTTTGTTGACAGACAGTAAGAAGAAACGTCAGTTACAGTCCACTCAGTCTTTGTTGAAAACTCCTCCAGATGCTGAAGAACGATTGGTCATTCATGACCTCTTCACCCAGACGATTGACCCCAGGTCAGAGGTCAAACTAGTGTATTTTTTTGGTGTTCCTTATGTCAAAAATTGGTTCATGACCAAATTATTACTTTTAATATTTCTTCCTTATTTAAATAAGTTTTAAAAACTGCATGAAAAACAATCAAGACATGCAAAGTTTATAACTGCTATAGTGTAAGAAATGCATTCATTAATTTGACAAAATGTTGAGAGACATGTTATTTGAAAAAAAAGCAGTTTTGTGTTTCACAAAATATTGGTGTCAATTTAAACCTTGCGTAAGTGTTGATCTCTGGTTACCATTAACTGTCAACAAAATGTGGTCAAGTGAGAGCGTTTTGTCTGTCATGATTTGAAATGATTCACTGTAAATTGTGCTCTAACACTACAGATTCTTACAGATTTATATGACGATGGATTATCCACTTCACACTGTACACAGCCTTATTACAGTGGAAAACCGGTAGAAAACCTTGTAAAAATCACCCCCACGATTGCCGGAGCCACTACATGTGACTCGCTCATATACCTGATGGTCGCAACATCAAAGAAGGAAAAGGCCACTGAATAAAGGCGTCCGACCATATTTAGATGGTATTGATTCGATTAATGAAAAAACTTTAATACTACATTTGTAAGATTATTTCAAGACAGTATTGCCACTCTTCAAACAAACTGCCCTTAGCCAAGGCAGGTTTTGTTAACAAGCTTAATTTGTTTGAAGAGTGGAAATACTGTCTTTACTCAGCACTGGAGGTAAATTGCCTTGGTTGTGCAAGTGTCAATTATTGTTGGAATACACCACCATCATATAAGTGAAATAGCCTTAAGCTTGGTGTTAAACACCAATCAATTAATCATGTTGATAAAGCCTAGCTGTTTGAGCAAAGTTGTTTCTTTAAAAGGATTTATTTGTTTTTCTTTTATGCAGCTCTGCATCTTTTCGTGTCCGTGTGAAGCCCGACAATGCTGTATGGATGGAGGATACCATGTTAAAAACCATGACGATATGTCACCCTGAGGTGTGTAATAACAGTAGACTTATATCACAGAAAGGGCTGTCATGTCATATCTTAGTCTGAATAGTAATGTGGAGTTCTGTTACATTAAAAATGCAGATCAAAATGTTCTGATGTCCGTATGGCACCTTTGTGCACTTTGGCTAAACGCCATATGTTTGAAGAGTAGCAATACTGTCTTTGTTTAGCACTGGAGAAAAATTAACTTTCCTGAATTCCAACATTATGGAAGCGCTTTACATCTTGGTTGTGCTAGGGTCAATCATTGTTAGTTAGAAAACACCACCATCATATAAGTGAAATACCTTTAAGTGCGGCCTTAAACACCAAACAATCAATCAACCAACATTAGGGAAACCCTTCACATGTTGCTTTTGGAATTTTGAGTCTAATTGCATTGTCATGGCAGCAAGGATGCCAAGGGAGGCAACTTCCTATTTCTGATTTGTGGTTGACAGTTTACTGTCTTTTTTCATTTATGGTAAGGTTTTTTTAAGACACCTCGCTCAGGTTTTGACTAGGTGTCAAAGTGAGTTTTAAAAACCTAACTATGTCCTATGACTCAGGCTGAAACCCCTAAACAATATTTTTTGCCAATCTGTTTTATGAATTCTTTGTTTTGTATACCGTCTTTGTCTTACTTTAGTCTTTGTCTGATCTACAGTGGCATTCAAGGGTACTGCCTTCACCCATTGGGCTTGCATACTGTCAATGAGTGAATTGACTTTTAGTAGCCTCCTTGTTAAAATCTCAATCAAACCAACATTGAAACCTGATTGTTTCCAGGCAAGCTTAGTTTTCAACGGATATGTTTTGTTACATGTATCATGTTTAACTAAACGTAAGCTTTAAAACTGCCTGTAATTTATACATCAGATGGGTTACATATTGTAATTATCGCAATTTACTTAAGGAGCAACTGTGATGTCATAGTATATTCCCTTTGAAATAAGTATGATGCAAAATTTTTCCATTTCGCTTCTTTTAATATTCCAACTTTTTTAACTACTCAGTTTCAGTCCTACAACATGGGTTGACGCGTGTGCGAAAAAGAGTGTTTTTGTGTCTGCATGTGTACATGGAAGTAACCAAAATATATAAAAAGACAAATAAAAAAATGATTTAGATTATGAAATATTTGTTCTTTTTATTAATAATTATTGATTAATTTTGTTGTTGTTGCAGCAAAGGAATCTGTATAACAAGGTGTTTGGAGGGTATCTGATGAGAATAGCATTTGAGTTAGGATGGACCAATGCTACCCTGTATTGGTAAGTATAGGTCTACTATTTGTGAGATCTTCATGGGGTTGCCCTGGTGTTGAACCTTAATCAAACAATTAATGCTCGTTTAAAATTTTTCCATTTAAATTTTATTTTGCCCAAGATGCACAATTGGTGTGAGAGAAGCAGAGCAATAGGATTGATTCTTGTTTCACACCATATTGTTACATTTCACTTATATGATACCAGCACAACCATGCCATCTTTTTTTACTTTTATCTTCCCTAAGTGCCAAGTAAAGACAGGGTAAATGTGTTATGTTTTTCTTCAAAATCTAAAAATCGTTACCTCAAAGCTTTCAAGATACTGTAATCTCTGAAAGTTTCCTCAGGATTCTCTGGTGTGAAACCCTAAACAAACAAAGAAATTTCATGTTGCCTACAACCCATGTTTCATACAACTTAACAACAATATGTTTGTCCCTACAGCTTAACAATTGTTACTTGAAAGCTTTCCTAATACATCAATTTATCACTGATTTTGTTGATTTATGAAACACAAAGCTCCTTATGTAAAAAATTGGTTTACAAAAGCAAAATCAGTTGATATTTTGATTAAAAAAGTTTTTCAAATCTGTTGCAAAATTTCATTTTAGAGAAAGACTTGAAACCATTAGGAAACCTATTAATTGATTATTCTAAAGTGATATATCAGATAACGATGCGAAGACCTTGTTTGGTCTGTTTTCCCAACCTGTTGTATATTCCAAACAAAGGTCTGTCAATAGCTATTGACACCAGCACAATAATAAAATATGGAGACTTATTTTTCCTCCATTGCTTAGTAAATATCAGGAAACAGTTTCATGAAAGGATTTTAGTCACTAATACCAGATGAAATTGCTAATGGTGGATTAGACCTTCAATATGATGTCATCTGAAAGCGGATAATTCAATAGTGGTGTGCTCAAGATTGACACTCTCAACAAGCTACAATATCAACAGTCCCCCAGGGCGAAAGGATAATGGGGGTGCTTTTTATGAGGTTTCTTGATATTTCCCGCCATATTTAATCATTCAGAGTTGTATGAAATGGACGATCTGTCATCATATAAGTGAAATAAGTGAAATATTCTTGAGTATGATATTTAACCCTGATCAACCAAACAAACAAATTACATGTAAGACAAAAACAGTTTCTTCATTTCATCAACCCATCTTAATACACTTTTAATAAGATAGAACGAAAACATTCTACATATGGTGAGAAAATAAAGTCTCAAAACTTTTTTGAACAAAATAAGATTCCTGTTTTTAAAATAACGCTTAATTAATATTCTACTCTATTATTGCTTTTTTCTGTAGTTTTCTAAAGTTGGTAAAGTTTCAGCTTTGGAAATTTTATTATTTTAGACTTACTGGCCACTTAGCTTGTTACACTTCAAATTGCAGAAGATAACACCTAACTCAGGTTAAGGAATTATTGTTTTTTTTAAATTTTAAAAAAGAAAACAATATAACATATCTGCAATAAATCATAGTAAAGTCTTAGGATAATGACCTTTAAAGGACCTTTAAGGGATCATTGGTGAACCTGCTTCGATTTATTGTTCACATGATCGAGTCCGCTTGTCGACCATCAGGTCGTGAGTGAGTCACATGTTGTGGCTCTGGCAATTGCGGGGGTGGTTTTTATGAGGTTTCCTCCCGATTTTCCACCGTAATATGGTGTGTACAGTGTGAAGTGGACAATCCGTCATCATATAAGTAAAATACCCTTGAGTATGACTTTAAACACAAATCAAACAACCAAACAAATCTTATGTAAATTGTTGTATGAATTTATTTTCAGTAAATCTCGACCGTTTGTTTTGGCTGTGGATGACATCTGGTTTAGAAAGCCTGTAGAAATCGGGTCTTTACTCTTCCTATCATCAGAGGTAATTTTTATGTTATTTCAGATTTCCTAATTTAGTTAACTTTTTATAAATTACATGTATAATCTTTTCTTAAGGATCATCCAAATTGGTGTTAATATATTTTAGATTTGCAAATATGTAGAATTTTTTAAGATTTCCTAATGATATTAAAATGTATTGCATTCTAAATTAAATTACTATGGGCACATAAAATAGATACATTCAATTTGTCTGTTTGGCTGTTTATTTCTTAGAATGCTTTTATTGTAAAACACACAAAATTCATTCATCTGGTTGAATACCCCTTGAACTGAAAAAGAAAAAAAAAATTGCCTGAAATGATTCTGTGGACATTTTTGTCTGCCCAACAACAGAAAATTATATAAATATTACAAAATACACTTAACATTTTAAAAAATGACAAACTTTATAAACTGATGCATTCCTTTATAGAAGTATCCAGAGCCATTTTGATTACGGAAAACGTATGGGCACCCAAACTATGTCAAGCCCCTATAAATGTCAGTATATTACTGTTTTCAATATATCTGTGTCAAAGTGGAAAGGGAATCCTGGTTATAATCCGATGAATTAGGGTTTGGAGCAGGGACAATTTTTCTATAAACTACCCTGTTTATATCCTCTTTATCATATAACTTGTAGCAGTTGGGACAGAGAAATAGGCTTTACCACTAGGGGTTTTGTGGATTGTCCCAAAATTAGAGTGTCCCAACTGATAGAAGTTATAAGATATTCTCTTT
>JAVFBW010150815.1:0-12256 GCA_034783835.1 Mopalia ciliata
TTTAGCTCTGCAAACACCAGGGCAACAGAATGCAACCTCTTTTCTCGCCTCTTACAATCAACAGAGGAAGCTGGGGGAGTATTCTGCAGGGCCATGGCCCACCCGCTCCCCCATGGGGGCAATAAGAGAGTGCAATAGCATGAACTAAATATGAAAACCAGGAGGAAGTCTTTATAAAAATCAAACCCATAATTGCCCAAGCCATATCATATGAGCCAATCATATACAAAAGGTTGACAGACTTGAACCTGTAAGCCATAACAAATTGAAGTAGATGTACAGGAAGATCAGAAGGCAGAAACGCTAACCATTGAACACAAGAACAAATGTGATGTCCCAAACTCCAGTGATTTACATTTTTTTTGTTATTTGAAAATGACATCCAAAGAAATCCTGTTCTATGCCACATGACCCGCTTTTCAACCAATAGGAGAAAAACAGTTTGACAGGAGTTCTAACAATCATTGCTTTCAGGTCTAATTTGTTTCAACACCTGCCCTTGTACAAATATATCACTAAAACATGCTACATTCCTCCACAGAGAAATAATAGCACAGATTTTAGCACGATAAGATAAAACAGTGGTTTCCTAACACAAGTAATATTGATTCATATTTTATGATTCGGCAAACATAACTAGCAGCGAGCACAAACCCTTGAGGCCTGTAATCTGTCATATTGCCTTAGGATTCTGAAACACACAACTAAAATAATACATCTTTTAAGCTTTCAATATACACATAGAATGTGTCATTAAATTTGACAATTTAGTTAATTGATAGATAGATTTGGTGAGACATTCCTACATGTTCTGATATATATTTTGTCATTAAATTTGACAATTTAGTTAATTGATAGATAGATTTGGTGAGACATTCCTGCATGTTCTGATATATATTTTGTTTGTTTGTTTGATTGGTTTTTCATGTCCTACTCAATTTCGCTTATATGGCGATGTATTCTCCACTTCTTGCCTAATTATGGTTGAAAACCAGAGCCACATCGTGTGACTCACTCATATTATACCTGAGGGTCATCAGACGGACTCGATCCTGTGAACAATTCGAATTAGGCCTTAGCAAGCGCACTCGCTAACCACTAAGCCATGGCCGCAGACCTTTTTATATATAAGCTTGTTGTAGATGTTTTAAAACGGGGAGAAAAAACAAAGATCACAGACCTAGATAATCTCTGTGATCATAAATATAAATCTGAATGCAATTTGATTAAAATACATCTAAAGAACTACACCCACGGAAACAAAATGTGCCGACAGTGGATTTAATAAACACTTACACAGAATTATTTTTAACATAACAAGGTATTGTATGGATATACAACTTCTGGTTTATTGATGAGCGACGTTTCGGAGCAGATTCTAGCACCGTTTTCAAGCAGCTTCAGAGAATCTGCTCCGAAACGTCGAAGCTGTATATCCATAAAATACCTTGTTATGTTACTATCCCTTTTTATTGTACATAAATCATAATTCTCACATGATTGACTTGAATCTGAAATGCTGAACGCTATAATAAATGACGACGCAAAAGATTAGTAAATATCTAGCCCAGTAAAGTGGAGAGGTTTATAGAGAGGGATGATTGTTCACAAATCAATTTCAGAAAAATTATGCAATGAATTATTTATTTTTATAAAAATCAATAAATCAAGGTACATGTACAGCATTACATACAGGACAAAATTCATCACGATCTTAAATTCAACCCTTTTTGCGAAAAATGTTCAGGCATTGAGCTTCTACATGTACATATAATTGTCTGCTATATGCCAAACATTGTTATTTCATGATGCCAGTGGTGAGGAAATGAAGCAAATCATAAATCCACACTTCCTAATAGTAAATACGCACTGATTGCTGGAGTCTCTTTGTCAATTATGTGACTCACTCATATACCCAAGGAACCTGTGGGCAGTTTATCGCTAGAGGATTTATAGTAGACTGACATGCAGGACACAGCCAGGAAACAGGGGCCGGTTCCACAAAGCATTTTCTGACTTAAGTCAAAATACTAAATTTGATATTTTTACCACTTGCCTAAACTTAGTTTTAAATTAATACCTGTAACTGTGACTTAATTACATTATAATACTTATGCAACAATATTAAATGTTAAAATTCAAAAATGAGAAATGTGAGGGCCTTTAAACATTTTGACTTTATGGAATCGGGTCCAGGAAACAGGAGCCGGTTCCACAAAGCTTTTCTGACTAAAGTCAAAATACTTAATTATATATTTTTTGCCCATGCCTGAACTTAAAGTATTACCCATAATTGTGACTGATTTACAGTATAATAATTATGCTATATTATTAAATTTAAAAACGTTAAACTGAAAAATTTGAGGACCATCAAACGTTTTGACTTAAGTATAAAACTGCTTTGTGGAATCAGGCCCAGGTGCTTTACCAAAACTATAAGTCAGAATGAACAAGCTGAGTAGCTAGCAGGTCAACCACTAGAGGCTTTTTTTTCTCTTTAAAATATGCTCATAATCCCAGTCAAATCAATTTTTCCTACTTTTGTCTTAAGAAGTATAAGAGTAAAAGTTATCCCCATTTTGGTGTGATATGCAAAGTCGGCTGTATTTGGTGTGAAACCCATTGAAATGAAATGGTGGTCATTTCTTTTAAATTCTCTCATCCTTTTAATGTTCAGTTTGACAACAAATCGCAAAATGGTGTCTCTTGAAAATGGGTTTTGGGGTGTCTCACAGACACTGATTTTGTTTTCCGCACCATTCAACACACAAAATTTATTTTACATGTATTTGCTCATCAATATAATCTAAGCCATAGAGCACTACACATTTCACCCAATGCTGTGTTCATTCACACAAATCAATGCAATCCAATAAGGCTGAACAGTTTCAATTACTAACATGTATAAACTGGATCATGAAGAAGGCTACTTGTACATTAATGTGGAAATCGCTTCAATTCATTGAACCATGTCAATTAAGCCTCCAGTTAATTGATCAGAATTAGTGACATACATGTATTTACCCAATTGATTTTCATATTGATAAGTGTTAAAGACTTAGCTTTAAGGATATTTCACTTATATGGTGGTTAAAAAGCCACTGTGTTCACTAACCCAACCATAAATGTGAAGCGTTTACATGTAGATATTGTTTGTTTGTTTGATTAGGGTTAAATGTCATACTCAAGGATATTTCACTTATATGATGACGGATTGTCCACTGAACATTGCATAACTATGGTTGAAAGCAAGGTAACGTCTTTGGACTCACTCATATACCTGATGGTCGACAGAAGGTCTCGATTGAGTGATTGGGGTTTGTACATGTAAGCACACATGCTAGCCACTTAGCCACAGCTGTCTTTAGTCACCCTGAATTCAACAATTTCCTCATTTTTTTTAAGAACATTTAGCATGCAGGAGATAGGGAAATTCTATAATGGGCACCCACTTACTCAAAAATTGAGGCAAAATAAACCATTTGCACACCATACATCTGATTTCTGGCGATTAAGCCCTGCTACAGGCCCTTGCTGTGATAGAAGTTGGAAATAAATGTAATGCTTATTAAAGACAATACGTTCAACTCTAAGAGCATTGCATGGCAAGACCTCTACATAACTTTATTAATCCTATAGAATTATTACAAAATAAAAATCTTGTCACTTATCCAGTATTTTATGAATCTTGTTTTGAAATTATCAGTGATTCACTTGGGAATACTAATCTATAAACATTAGAGTACTGGCAACTGTATTACGAATCATGCATAGCTAACAGATGTAACTACTATCAATGCTTTCACTACTGGGCGTCATGGTAATTATGTCCAATGTAGGATATGCATGCTTCGTAAGACAGGCCCATGTATTTTAAATAAACAACTTCACTGTCAAATGTCATATTAATCACTCCATTAATTCTGACAGTGACATTGCTAACCATTTTTAGGGAAGACTCAAAATCATTGCAATGCTTGATGAACTGAGGATAATTGAGGACTTATGACAGAAAGGATTCATAATGAGTTGAACTGATTCTGTTGATTAGGAAACGCCTCAGGCAGATGAGGCTAATGAGGTCAGACAATAGGAAGTGGACGATTCCCTAATGGAATGGATACTGACATTACCAAGCCCGATACAGACATCCCTATGGACTTTATATTTAAAACTTTGCTGAAATGATAAACCCATATGAGCGGACCAACAAGTGGTTGGTGTTTTACATTTCTTTAAATAAACTGAAATATTAAACCACCATATACATGTGTTTCTTTTATTGGAGTTGTAGGTTTACTTTACTTTGTGAAACTCATCAGTGCGAAGAAACAGAAACTGTGAAGTGTTTTTCTGTATTGGAAAGTAGACCAGTGCTACCAAAACACAGCATTGCTACACTCCAAAATAAGTTATATGAGCGAAGTTACAAATGTAGACACTTATTTAATTTAATGATTGATTGATTGATTGATTGGTGTGTGCAGCTATGCTGTAGAGTATTTCACACATCCTGTAACACACCATACAATGTCAACAGTTTTCTGTTGCTGCTGCAAAGTTAACATAATTGTCCCACATTTGTGACTAACAACTATCGAAACAAGAGTCCATACTGCCGTTATATTTCAGATTTAAAACGTTTTAACGCAATTTTAATGCATAGCACCATTCTAAAACAGAGATCAAATATCTTTGGTTGAGACTGACTTGAATGTATTGATGCAGTGCACTATAATTTGACATTCATGCGGTGTGTACGGAATACTTTTTCATTACAGAAAATAGAAGCCAGTTTTAATGGATTGAGTAACAAGGTAGGATAAGGTGTAAATTTGTTTGTTGTTTATGAATAAGCAGAATGATTTGCTACTCGAATTCAATATCTTGATTGTTTCTTTAGAATAGTCATAAAGTGGATCATTTCAAATAAGTTGTTAATTGTTTTAATAAATTATAAAACTCACATATTGCTTTTTACTTATAAAATTTAATCTCAGTGTCAAAATTGTGTCCAAAAAACTACAACAAAGAAAACTGTATAATGTATGAACATTACTCAGTCACTATAAACAGAATATGAAACATTCTCATTTTTCTTACCTTCAACAATGTAATTGAAATAAAGGAACATGTAAGCACCAATTTAATCTGGGACAACTGTTGGTCAATATTATATTTTCACTGGTCAATATTATCTTTTCACGTCTCTGTTGACCAACATAAACAAAATTAGCAGGAGCTAATCTCAGCTAGTAGCTGTAGAGTTGTCTCCCTTGAAAAGTAAATCCATGATTGAACATTACACATTTAAGAAGCAACGATGCACTTCACTATATGTGTGTGTGAATCATTAACACTAGTTTCTCATTAGCATACCTGTGAATATATACTTGTGGTGGCCAGAAAACAAACAGGTGGAATTGATCTTAGGAATCAGGTGTAAAAACTACCCCTGTGATTAGGTTTCAAGGGAAGTATAAATGATCACAAGTGAATAATTGGCCCATGGTGTTAATTAAATATTTTCTATGAACCAAGAAGTATCAAAGCTAAAAGTACAATAATAATATATCGACATAACAAAGTTCAAAGTTAGGACATGTATTCAAAGCTCAGGGTTTGATAGATGTAATTTTTTAATACCATTTATGAGAAATTGAATTTTTCATTTACTTAAATTGAAATAAAATATTATAGGACAACCTTTTGAAGTTATTAAAACCTTGTGTATTTTGACTGCAATCAATTTCGATAAAAAATTCCAAATTTGTAATTTGTTGTCCAAAGGAAATATTTAAAACTTTTCAGGTCAAATTTAGTTTATATTGAATGTGAGGGTGCCTATACTAGTCTTTCTATCAATCCGTAACATTTATACAATTAAATTCCATTTAAAAGAATCAATTATTGCACATGTAAAAAGTAGTCCTTGTATGATGAATGTCTTCAGATTTAAAAAAAACACTGTACTAATTGACAAAAATTATCGGACACAAGTAATAATGACCAATTTTCTTACCTTGTTTATTGATGGTTATCGCTTTGTATAATATCCAAATTGAAAACCTACAGTATGATCAAGGCACCAAGTTAATAATATAACTGATTCCAATTGTCCAAGATAAAAGTAATGAAAAATGTTTGTGTCTTTTAGACAAAAAGTACTTATTGTGACACCATTGCGTAATGCAGTTATAAAGGTAGGTTGGAGGAAAAATCAAGGAGTAAACTGTATACCTGATGAAATTGTCAAAACTAAACACACAGATCTCAATTCCAAGTTCAATCCACAAACGTGACTCGACCTAAATGAGAGTTATTCCAAGGTGATATATGTAAGAGAGAGTCCTTTGTATAAATATGTGCTTTATGTACCAGGCTGTCACTTTATAGATAAGTTTGTAGGGGTTCAGATTAAAACTGAGCTTGGCCAAGTCTTCAAAACACAGTGTGGGGTCTCACAGAACAATAGTAAATTAGGATTTAAAAAAGATTAAGAGGGGATTAGTCTGATTAGTGTAAGAGTTACACAATGTACATAGAGTCATCACACTTGACAATGCCCGGACTGGTTTGATTGAGTGAAAGTCTGTCACGTTTTGACACAGTGATCAAGTCTTAACATGTCAGGTTGAATACATTACACTGTCAGACATATGGTATAGTTTAATTATAATGTTTGTTTGCCTGGTGTTAGTTTCTTATATTGTAGTTGAGGTTTTTACTCTGGCTTAAGATTAATTCACTCATATGACAGCATCTCTGTCCAATACTGTACATGAATCGTAGTAGGGATTGCTATGTGATTTCCTCAGGTACCTTTTACGGAAGACTCAATTTTTGATTTACTAAAATTGAATAAAATTATGATTAACCACCCTCTGATGTCATGTGTAGTTCAAAACCTTATGTTTTTTTTTAATAAAAGATCTGATTGAAATTTAATTTCCATAAAACACTGAATATACCTTGTTGAAATGGAAAAGATTGGATATTTGTCAGCCAAGAATGCATTTTTGTGAAGTTGATGGGGTCTATATTCGGTCCCTCAAATCAACTGATATCCATCCCTGATAAAAGGGAAGTAATGCATCATACACACCTCATTGTCAATAAACACAAAGGCAGAGGAGCCCTGAGGGCAGTTTGTTTGAAGAGTACATGATGTAGCCAATTTTTTTATGGCTTACCTTAGTAGTTAGTTTGCACTGGTGGAAAATAAACTTCCCAACATTATGGAAATGCTTCACATCTTGGTTGTGCTAGTGTCAATTATTGTTGGAATACACTGCAGTCATAAAAGTGAAATACTCCCATAAAGCACAGCGTAAAGACCAATCTATCTATCAATCAAGACATAGAAAATAATATCTCAGCAGATCAGCTTGTTTTTGTTTACCACCATGATTGAGAGTATTTCTACTTGACAGACTTTAACATAACTGTGTTTTGCTGCACCTTACTATAATATCCTAAGCACTTGACACTCAGGCTCAGTCCAATACCAACAATTTGTTATAATGCTGGCATCAAATCAACTTTAACTGTGTTTCTCTAATCTGCTGTCAGTCAACCAACTGTGAAACAAACATCTTGTTTTGTTTTTTTTAAGCCATAAACTTGACTAGTTATTCATTTCACTGTTGTGGTTTTTGACATGTCATCTAGATTGAGGTTGATGAGTGCTATTTAATACCCATAATGACAGTCTCAAATTAAAAACAAAACTGTAATTCCTATTTAATACATGTAACATAATTGTATGTAAATGGGATTAATAACAGTCCAATGACTTCAAAAAAACTGTCAGTCTGTATATGTATGAGCCGTAACCGGAATGATTGCTGACACAAAAGATAGGTAAACCCAAAACAAACCCACATTGTTTGAAAATAATATTCTAAATGTGAAAAACAGTCTACAGGATGCAGATTTTGGATTTAGTACAAATATCACCTAGGTATTTGGCTCTAGTCCATGTACATCATGGCTGTAGCACTTATTCTTGCCTTCACTATTTTGACAAATGTAAATGCTACTGGATTAGTGTGCATTACCAGAAACTAGAAAAACATCTAAAATCACATACAGTAGAAGGCCGGGTGGCTGAGTGGTCTAGGTAGCCTACATTTACTGCTGGTGATTCGGTGCCTAACTCTGAGGGTCGTGGGTTCGATTCCCTGATGGGTTTCAACCTACAAAATTTTCTGACCAGGTATATGTTCTAACTAAAAAAGTGTTAGTTATACCGTAAATACTATTAACAGGTATATACCTTCCTATGACAACTGGCGGCTAACATTTTGGGCATGGCCGCCTTGACCATGATGTCACGCGACTAACACACACTCTTCAGCGTTACGGATTAATAACATGTGTGAACCAATGACCTATACAGGTGAACTGTAAAAGGTTTAAACAGACCATTTAAAAAGGTCTGGTGATGTAATCACCTTTTTTGAAAAAGAAAGATATTTGATTAGTCCATATTTGTGGAGCTCTTCTGTTTAATGATAAAAAGCACCTAGACATGGCCGGGCGGATAAATTTGACTGTAATTAGTGCATTACATGTACACATTGTTTAAGATCCAATTATAAAATTGATATAGCTCGATGAGAAAATTAGAGAGCATAATTTAACATATGTATTTTATTGCAGTACGGAGTATCGCTTTAACACCATGGTCAAGTGTATTTCACTTATATTAGGATGGTGAATTTCTCTATTCCAACAACAATTGACACTAGCACATCCTCAGACAACCAATAAACAGTAGCAAGATAATACAGGACAAGCAAAAAATGGTGTCATAAAAATCACATTGCGCAGATTTAAAACAGCTGTGATTCCTCTTCCATGTAGCTCAAAGAGCACTACATGTAGTAATCAGCTTAATCTCTGGCTTCAGGTGTTCAGAAACTTTTCTCCATAGAAGATAGATGTTTCGTTGTGACAGGCTAAGGTCCATGGAGCTGAGCTGCTGCTACCTTGGTTTCATTGTTTTATTGGTTTGTAACATTGTACTTAAGGGTATTTCACTTATATATAATACATGTAACAATGTCACTCAGCACAGACTCGACACATTTTAAGTGTTAGTTTATCAGTTTACTTCCAGTGTAAAGTAAATACAGCTTCTTGTTTGTGTGGCATTTAGAAGCTGGTAAATTAGAAAGACATGACGACTGATATGGATTTTCAACTTCATTTTATCATAAAATTTGTTGTCGGTCACCTGGAAAGTCATCAGTGTTTTCAGCAACTCATTGCTGCTGTCATAGGAGTGAAACAACACTAATCATGACATTAAGCCAAAAAAAAAAAAAAAAATGTAATCAAGCTGTATTTAGAAAGACATGATGACTGATATGGATTTTCAACTTCTGGATATAATTGGGTAGCGACAACAAATTTTATGATAAAATGGGACAACCACGCCACAACAAATAGGCTTCATATTGTCCCTTGGGCAATAGTAGCTGGGTAACACTGAACAGAAAACTTCAACCAAAAACCTTATGATTACAAACATTTACTGCCCTCAGCAATAGGGCTATCAATATGAAAACTATCTGTATCACTCTGATGCCAATGCTGTTCAATATTCATACATCTACTACTAGGGCCATCCAACATATTTGTACTCTCATGTAACAAGAATATAAAAAAGAGGGTAGGTAGGCATTATTTTTTGCCTATTTTTTTTTTTTTTAACTAAATAACAGATACTTTAGAATATCTGAACAAAAAAAATGAATACATGTTTTTGTTATTGTGGGCCTTGCTGTGGGACACTACACTAAAATAATATTAAGTGGCAAAGCTGGCAATGTATTCAATTTTTTATTGAAAAACCATAACAACATAACATAACTCCTTGCTTTTTGGGCGAAGAGGTACTTTGATTTTCTCATTCATGAAAAGTAGTATTCTGAAAAAAATTAAAAAAAATAAAATTCAGTTTTCAATTTGGGAAGGTATGAGAACAAATAAATTATTATGGATGGCCTAAACTACAACATCTACAACAGACAACGTAGTCCATATTGAACCCACCTACATGTATAGAATATGGACGTACAAGCAGCTTCACTAGCTTGCAGTCTTCTACATTATGTACAGTGGGGATGGGTTTGTATTTTTGTTTGATTGGGGTTTAACGTCGTACTCTAGGATATTTCACTTATATGAAGACGGATTGTGCATTCACATGGCACCTAGCCTTATTACCATGGAAAACTGAGAGGAAACCTCGTAAAAACCACCCCTGCGATTGCCGCAGCCACAACATGTGACTCACTCATATACATATACCCGATGGTCCTGCAGGGAAAGTAAAAGGTCTATCATTCACTAGTCACTACATGTACATGTATATCATCATTGATATTATTAGTCAGTCAAATTTGAATATTTGATTATACAGCAGAAAGATACATGAAGGTGGAAATATATGTATTTTGCTAATTGTGGGCCATAATTTAACAGTGAGTTAGGCAATAGTATGAACAAAGGGATTACACATTATGTTATAATAAAGTTATTGCACCCATCTTCGTGTGAATGACGTACATTGTACAATATACATCAACACTAATTGACACTACATGTATTTGAACTTTGTTTGTTTGGGGTTTAAAGCGTACTCAAGGGTATTTCACTTATATGATGCGGATTGTTCACTCCACACTGTTTGATGCCTAATTCAATGAAAAACCTCTTAAACACCGGAGACACATCCTGTGACTCACTCATATACCTGAGGGTTGACAGACAGACTCAATCCTGTGAACAGTACATCGAAGTAGGCTTTAGTAAGTGCATTCGCTATGTGCCATGTGCCCTTCCTGTGAGTCAAATTTCATTGAAATAGGGTGCTTTAAGTGCTTTCTTGTTTAAGTTGTATGTCTCAAGGAGAATGAGGCCTCTTTCTGGTTAATAAAATCTTTGTTATAAAGAAATAGAAACCTTCATGGATATTATCATATATATGTAGTGACATTTTTTTTTAATACAATTCAAAACTTTCAGTATTTTGCTTTGTTGGAAATTTAATATTCCTCCTTGCAAAGTGTAAGACAATGTGTGAAAAAATATTAACTGCCATTCATACAGAATACCAAGCAAAGTTGACACAACTTATGTTATCTTTTTTTTTATTTGTCCATTATTTATACTCCCAGGCATCAGCTTTAGAAATGGACATATTCCACATGTTAGCACCAGATATTTGAAAGTAGGGCAAAACAATATTGTTTAGTAATTTTTCATAGGCAAAATCCTATATACCAAAGTTCACAAGAGTACAGTACATGTGCCTGGTATGTATAAATGTGATGTACAGTTGTTTTAATAATCCAATATTTGCCTCTTAGAATAGAATGGAATAGATATTTCAACATCTACAGTCAGGAAGAAAACTCATCAGTATTGGAGAGTGCAGACACACCCATCATTTGACTACATGTCTCTCTTCATATAATACCAGACAGACATTAATGAAAATAGTCCAACCGAGATCTGATAGTATAATTACAGAACACTGACTTTATACATTGTCAACACAATATCACATGTTCTCCAGCCTGCTGTGCTACATGTAATCCCAGCTTTATCCAGCTTAAATGTCATAACTCCAATATTCCATACTATTAGTAGCAAGGACGAGGTCAACATGTTCTGAGCATACAGGTTGTCATATCAAGCACTGGAGGAATATTAACACAAGTTTACTTTATGCTGTAATCTTTTCCTGCATAACCTTTAAACTGGTCCTCTAAACTTTTGTGAAATAATGTGACATTTGCTGCTGCTTTGAAGAATTTTTAAACATATAAATGTGCATTAATGAAAAATAAAGCAAATTTGCTTTATTAACTTTAGTGATGACAAAATTTGTCAAAAACAGTAGCAAACAATTTAGGACAAACACTGCAAACAATTTAGGAAACCTATATATTGGTCCTACTTAAATAAGTTTGCACAACCACATGGTAAGACCTCGTTCGGTCCATTCTCCACAACAGCACTAGCTTCAACCTTGTTTACAGCATTTTTTCCACAAAGTCAAACATTTAACATTTTGTCGTTGTTTTAATTAAATGTGGCTATTGGGAGCCCACAGTCCGCAGATACAATACAAGAGATCCATGAATGGATCCTGACGCCCACACTGTTAAGATAGTTTGAAGAGAAGGGTCTAAGAGGGGACAGATTCACGATTTGATATTCCGTCTTGTGCCTAAGCCAG
>JAVFBW010150826.1:0-21836 GCA_034783835.1 Mopalia ciliata
AATAAGTAAAAAAAATTGTGAGTAATACAATACATTAATGTCCATTTTCATAATCTGATCGTTACTCTGGTTATCATCCATAAAAAAGGATCAGAAGTACCAGTTGAGTCATCAAATCCTGTGTACAGCAGACTTCAATGATCTATCATTGGATAGTTAAAAATTGGCTGACCAATCAGAGTACAGGAAAACTTAGCAGCACAGGATTTGATGACTCAACTGAGCCTTGTCATCCTCTTTAATGAATGATAACCAAAGTTACGATCAGATCATGAAAATGGAAATTAATGTATTGTATTACACACAATAAGTTTTACTTATTTATAGAATATGTTTTTTGGGTGGTCTTCCCCTTTAAGATTCGATGCAATGATAAAGAAGTAAGTATAGTCCTAACCAGGTTCAAGGTGTAATCAATCACCGAGGCCGCCAAACGTTAAGACCTTGCACTGCCAAATCCGGATTAGGACCCACTGCTAGATACCCTTAGCACTTTAATTATTTTGGTGCCCCCATATATATTTACTGTAAAATATTGACAATAATAAAACACATAACATATTTGTTTTTTTGAAATTGAAATTAAACTTACAGTACACTTAATGTTTATTATTGTATACTGCCATGTTAGCTATATTTGAACAGGTTTCTCCTATTTGTTTGAATTGCAAAGTCTTTGATCAGTCAAACGCAATCTAACATTGTACATCTATTTTGTACTTATGTGAATATATCAGTTCATGTGGGGTACCTTCTTGTCGACCCTGGCTTAACAGTACAATTTCACTCTGTTGATGCCCTTAGCATTTGCTTATTTTGCTTAATGTTAAATTCAGCTCTGTACTGCCACTATAAATTTACGATTTTGTTAACACGTTCTTTTCGTCGCTACGGAACATCATACAATTATAAATCACAAAAATCATTCAAATAGGTTCAAGTTTTCAACACCGGGTCATGTACTTTTCGTCTCACCTTGGATATTCTTGAATAACTGTGAATCTATAACAAACCCTGATAAGTCGCATATAAACATGAGATCGACATACTATTGTTTTTCTTCTTGCAGGCAGTGCACTGAACTTTAACCCGGCCTTCATAGTGGTACTGATGTTCAGACATATCTTTACCTATCTACGGTCCACGGTGCTTGGGAAATACCTTCCACTCGACCACAGCATTGCAGCTCACAAGGTCATTGGGGTCATGATCGTTTTTTACAGTGTCCTTCACACCGTAATGCATGTGGCCAATTTGGGTGAGTACTAAAATTGGACAGTTCTGATTTTGTTATTAATATATAATCAAGGCCGCCAAGATATTTTTTGGGGACCCAGGGCTAAAGGAAACTTGGTCCCCCTCCTACTATACATAATTGCGGGCCCAATAAAAGTCATTAGTTGTCGACTTGATTGAAACCAGCCGCTACTTCTTTTATATCCACTGAACGAAATTGTCATTGACAAATTCATGCATTTTATTTTATTTGCCTTGCTCAAGTTACACCCTCGTTTGGCTTGTTGGCCTTCTGAACCCATGGTGGATGACTGAAACTGCATGCAACCCATTCATAAATTCTGTGACAATTCTTTTGGTAGCAAGAGATCAACCGATCAGTGGATAAAATCCATTATAACATTATTTTGCAGAGAGCGTATCCCGTGAGACGAACGTGACCCTGACATTGTATTTGTTCACATTAGAGGCTGGATTAGGTTGGATGGAAGGTTCGGCTTGTATCACAGGATGGGTTCTGATCCTTATCTTGGCTTTCATAGTCATCACTTCACTACCCTGTGTCAGACGAAAAGGTCATTTCCAGGTAAATATATTCGTAAGAGAAGTACAAATTGGTCAGCTGGAATATGTGTACGCCAAGGAAAATCTGCTTCCTAGTCTGAATAGTGTAAAACCGGTAACCTTAAATAAAGCGGACACAGTTTGCTTTTTCAGTCTCCCCGCAATTGCCCGCGCTGCTCAAAGTTGGCGGTCGAGTCCGTCTGTCAACCCTCGGGTATGTGAGTCACAAGATGTGGCTCAGGCAATTGCCGAGTCGTTTTTAGAGGTTTCCTTCCTGTTTTCCACCATAATACGGCTAGGAGCAGTGTGAAGTGGACATATAAGTCATATAAGGGAAATACCCTTGAGTATGATGTTAGCCCCAATCAAACAAACAAACAAATAACCAACGGTTAAGGGGATCAGCCTACTCCCCAGAAAAAACTCCCATTGCCACTTCCGCTGCCAATACGAAAGATTTTGTTTTATAATGGCGTAGCTTTCAGCTGTAACTTGATACAATCGTCATAAAAATGGAATTCAGCTACACTACATATGTTCACTGTCAAAATAACCCTGAATCTCATTGATGTTTGATATCTATTCCAGTTGTTTTATTGGACTCATTGGCTGTTTCTCCTCTGGTGGGTCGTCCTCTGTCTTCACACTCGCTATTTCTGGATCTGGTTAGCTGCTCCGGCAACAATATACATCATGGAAAAGCTGTACAGTCGCGTCAAGAAAGGCTCCATGCAGGGGATTGTGGTCCGCAGTATTCGCTCGGTGGATTCAAAGGTTTGTAAGAAAGCCAATGGTATCTTACACTGAATTAGATTTCCACACAGCCTTGGTGATGGTGTAGTTTACTGCCACAGTATAAAAATGTCTTGGTGTACTAACCCACTGCTCATGTTGCTATGCCCTGTTGATAACATGTTATATATTTTTTATTAAAGAATCTCCTATCGGATTTTTATTTTCATTTTTCACATTAAACATGTGTTGGTTAAACAATATTGTTTGTTTGGTTTTGCCTTTGCCCCTTTGTAGGCCATTAGCAACGTTTCAGTTTTTTCATTACAGGTTTCGGAAGTGATAATTGAAAGGCCAAGGGGATTGAAGTTTAACGCTGGAGATTATATATTTATTAATATAGCGGAAATTGCTAAATTTGAGTGGCATCCTTTTACAGTAAGCAGTGCTCCGGAGCAAATGGGTAAGTCACATGAGGCAATTACATGCTGTTAGTAAACAAATACCTTTCCCTTATGGTATACATGTGTCGAACAGTTTTTACATGCCATATGGCACAAGACCTACATACAGTTTGTTTGCTTGTTTGATTGGTGTTTAACGACGTACTTAAGGGTATTTCACTTATATGACGACGGATTGTCCACTTCTCACAGTACACAGCCCTATTACGGTGGAAAACCGGGAGGAAACCTGGTAAAAACCACCCCGCGATTGCCGCTCATATACCTGATGGTCGACAGGCGGACTCGAACCGTGAAGCAGGTTCAGTTTAGGCAGCGCACTCGCTACCACTAAGCCACTACCGCGGGCCCCCTACATACAGAGATATTAAGATATTTCTCAAGCATATGTAAAGATACGAGGTAAAACTTTGCTTTGTCAACATACATCTAAACGTATTAAACCAAAAAACACAGCATTTGCGTCTTTTCCTTCACGACCCTCATATTACCCATTATTAAATGTTTAGTATATATCAAAGATACAAAGTTATTGTCGAGTGTGAATAACTGTTTTTTACTGGACCCCCTTTCACCCCACCTCTTCCAAAAAATAAAAAAAAAGAAACACAAAAAAGAAAGGAATGACGAAAATAGGAATTCATAGTGGATATAATACGATGAACTTGAAGACCATGGACATTGCTAGAGTGAATGGCGAAACGAATAAACCACGTTGGTTATCTTTCCACCATTCACTTATCTTTGTGGCGATCTAACATGAATCGTACATGTGCGATAATCTGAGTTGGTAATCATGTAAGATATGTCATAAGCCAAACTAGATTTCATTTCAATACATCATCGTGTGAATATGTTTAGGGGTAGGAATAAAAAATGGAACTGGAAGCGTCTTTTGCAACATTTATGGAATTTAAATGTGACTGTCATATTATATTTATTATTTATAACAAAATTAAACCGATAAAAGGAAACATTCCCAGTTCGGCAGTGATAATGACATTTCCAGAATGAGACTTTCAACTCCATTTGAGGACATGGGAAAAATGAAATGCAAATTTTGTTAATCTGTTCGTTTTTTATTCATAGATACCTTTATTTTCACTGGCTTGTTAAACACCAATCAAACAAACAAACTAAAAAAGATATATTAATCATTTTTTTTTCCAGATTACATATCATTGCATGTGCAGGCGGTTGGTGATTGGACGAATCGATTACGGGCTTTAGGGGAGTCCTGGACTGGACGATGTTCCTTGGTTTCATCATTAAATTTATCTACAGACACTTCTACTACTAACGCAACGAAATCCGCTTGTGACAATGTTTCATTTGAGCATGAAACTACCACAAACAGTAAGCCTCTTGACCGCCAGTTAATAACATTACGAGGTTTATCGGCATCCGAGAAAAGCAACACTGCCGTGTCTCTGGTGATGATGAACCCCAACCTCCCCATGGAATCATTCGTTAACGGCAAAATAACTGATGTGGAATACATGGGAACCACCAATGATTGGGTTTGCAGAAGGAATGTGCTGAGCAAAGTTAAGGTAAAAGTATATTTTTGAGGAAGAATTACTGTTTGATGTTTTAGGTATTTGGCTTACATGTTTCATTTTTAAAACTATAGAATGAGTGTTGATAGCACAAAGCTGGAATTCGCCTGATTAGAGAAATCGTTGCTTAAGCTTTCAAAAATTTCGTAAAACTGAGTAATCTGAATTCACACATTCATTAGGCTACTCAGTTGAAATACACTCTTTGAAAACTATGGCTCTAATGGAATCCTTAATGGTTCTCCGGTCATGGCTCTGGTGGAACCCTTTATGGTTCTGTGTGGAACCCTCACAACAACTGTTCCAAGGGGTTTTCCCTTTCTTCAAATATCAAAGAACCGTTTTTTTTTTTATCGTTATAGTTTCATATAGAACTATCTTTTCTTTAAAGCCCTCCAAAAACCCTTATTACTAAGAGTGTAGTATGTCGCTTGCCACTTGTCATTTTGGCTGTCAACCCCTCCTCAGTGGAAATTTAAGAACATATCTTGAATCACCTACCAGCTGTTTTGAAAACAACAATGGATTCTACTTTCGGTATGACATCATGTGACCCCAGTCAATGAGGAAGGAATTAAGGAGAATTTAACCTACATCGTTGATATATATTTATGTCTTTACCAGAAGCGTCAATTGCAATAAAGGACTGTGCCAAAACTAGGTTGATGTATGTTCTATACCACATAGGTCACTACCCTTAAATGATCCACTCACAGGTTCTACGCGACTTGTCTACCTTTCGTTTAAAAGGGAAATTTCCCGGTCATTCCTGAGATCGCCAGGTAGTGACCACTTGTACTAACAAATTGTTATTTCTGCGGACAGGCCAAGATTGACGGTCCCTACGGCTCCCCATCTACTACTGTGTACGATGTTGACCACGCTATATTGATAGCTGCAGGAATTGGCGTGACTCCGTTTGCCAGCATCTTACAAAGTATCATGCACCGACGGAAGCGCCAACGAGCCATTTGTCCTGAATGCAACCATTGCTGGAAACTCTTTCAGAATGATGGCTTGATACGGGTGCCTAAAAAGGTAACTTTTAAAAGAACATGTTTTACAAGTCTGCAATAGACTTGGTTCTTTAATTTCTGACAAAATATGTATTTTTCCCTGTTAGTCGAAGTAGCCATTACTTGATAAGTAGAAATTGGAAACCAAGTGCTTGGTCTGTACGATATAGCTTGTTTATCGCTTCGACCTCGTTGGAAAACAGTCTGTTGACCGTAATACGACTTCTGATTGGCTAATCGGTTTGAAAGGCCTTTACGCTTAACCTGCAACAACAGTATATTCTATAAAACGTTGAATTTTTTTTTTTAGATAGAACCGAAATTTGGAAAGACAAAGTTAACAAACAGTGGTCGTTGTAGCACTTTTTTCTTTAGATGGTAATGTTTTATTGCCTTCCAATATTTGGGTTTTTTTTCGTTAACTTTATATGTTTTCAACTATGTTTGCAGGTTCAATTTATTTGGGTGACTCGTACATTTAACGCCCTGGAATGGTTCTTAGGAGTTCTCGGGGAGTTGGAAGAAGAACAGGCGCTGTTTTCTGATGATGAAAAATTTCTGGAACTTAATCTACATGTCACTTCCGCTTTATCTCAGAGCGACTTTCGGGCTGTTGCACTGCAGATGGCGCTAGAGTTGTGCTACCAGGAAGAAGCACGTGATCCATTGTGTGGTTTAAGGTCCCGGATTCAGCCCGGCAGGCCAAACTGGAGAAAGGTAAATGCTCATTAGAGTAGTGAATCATTTTTTCTTGACGAATATACGAAAAGATGTGCCTAGAGACGGGCTGGTGCTTGTTCCGGTATATTGAATTAAGTCGTAAAGGCCAATGGACCACGCCTATTCATATTCATATTACATCTGTTATTTATTTTAGAAATAGTTATTTTTTACTTAGAAAAATACATGAATAAATTTTGTGCCTTTAGGAAAGTGAAGATTACCAGCATTTTCGTCATTTTGGGATAACACTTTCTCAGTTTGAACGGATTCTAGTTCCGAATATTTTATAGCTTGAAATCGGTCCGAGAACCGTAGAAGGCTGAGTGGTCTAGGTGGCTGGCATTTACTGCTGGCGATTCGGTGCCTAACTCTGAGGGTCGTGGGTTCGATTCCCGGACAGGTTTCAACCTATAAAATATTCTGATCTAGAATCTGATCAAACTAAGAAAGTGTTATCCCAAAATAACGAAAAATACTGGATAAACACATGTTTAGGATTGCTCGAATATATATATATAAAAAAAACATTATAAAATATGCTATCTATTTATCGTTGTTTGTAGATATTTTCCAACATATTAGGTGGAGACAAGAAAGCCTGTGTTTTCTACTGTGGCCCACCACAACTGGAGGCTATTCTCAAAAAAATTTGTGGCGAGTTTGGCCTAGGGTTTAGAGCTGAGAACTTTTGATTCTCCAAAAGAAAAAGTGCTTTCACTGAGAGGCTGATGACAGTTTACTTCAGGACCTAAGCAGTGTCATATCCGGTCTCAATGTGTAGGCTGACAGCATTGAACAGTTGCCTGGGCCCATTTTTCTGCAATAAGGGGAAAATGATATGATGAAATGTGATACTTCGTGGGAATAAGGAAAGGCCCTATGCGATTGGCTACTTTTAAACGACGTCACTACCACTGAACTCGACGCGGTGCTACCGAAAAGTTGGGAAGTGAAGAGGGGTAGACGATCTTTACCGCCATGCCTTCAAAACTATCCTTGGAGTGCATTACAGAGACTTCTCACAATATTCTCATACTGATGTCTTAAATACATATGTATATACATAACTTATTTAAATTTGTAAAATGTTTGGAAGGACACAGGGGGGAAATAAATAGACTTCAACCTGATAGAGTTCCATTGCATTTTCAAAAACACTGTATCACCTGAAGTAAATGAGTTCCTTGTGAACGTGTCAATTAAACGTTCTAGGTATAAAACAGCTATCCAGTAAGAGGGATATATTATCACATCGGCTGTTTGTTTGTAAATAGTATTGTCGTCAAGTTGACTTTTGTATGATTAAATCAGCCCGAACAGTTTTATCTTTGCCTAACATAAATTACATGCTAAAATTCTCTGGATCAAAGTTAAGGCTTGAAGGGAGAAAATAGTGTAGTCAAGTTGATTATTGTATGATTAAATCAAACCGAACAATTTCCTGGTCTCTTTCTGTCTAAAATAAATCCCATGATAAAATATCTCATGATAAAATTCTCCAGCTGAATGTTAATGCTTTAAAGATAGAAAGAGCTGATATATATGGAGAGTATTGTGATGCCTTAGTGTCCACAGGTCCGAAGGGCAACACAAGTCAATCCAGTGATTTCAGGTATTTGGTATAGTGCTTTTTGGTCAATGTTTTTTCTTCATTCATTGGCTCCGGTGTCACATGACTAACAAAAACTTAACAACGGCGTACACGCCCAGTATAAACATACACACTATATAATATATAAAGCTACAAACAGTCAATTATACGATTGTGAATGATAATTTTAGATTATATATTTAGATTGCATTTTACTTTCATACACAACTTTTTCATAATTTTATATTGTATCTTATAAATACCCATGTCATGATTGTATATTTATATTGCATTTCACTTTAACACACGACTTGTTTCATAATTTAAGATTATATATTATAAATATCCAAATCATGATTGTTCATTTAGATTGCATTTCACTTTAACACACAACGTTTTCAAAATTTTAGATTGTATCATGTAAATACCCATATTATGTTAAAATATTTAGATTACATTTCACTTTTATCCACAACTTTAAGCTTACAACAAAATACAAAAATAAGACATATCATAGAGAAAATAGATAAAATTGATTTTTTTCACTTGTTTCACAAAAAACACATTCTTAATTGTATCTATAGGCATCTTTGGTGTGAATATACTAGCATATACTTTTTATGCAAAGGTTATTCAAATTTTGTTTTGTTGTTTATTCATTCATTTAGTAGGAGACTTGCTAATACAAGTACAAAAACGTAGTACTTTCATTTCGAAAATTATTGCAACGATATTACAAGCCCCATTGAAGACACCCTCTGAATAAGGGCAGTTTGTTTGAAGAGAACCAATGTTGTGTTTACTTAACACTGAAAGAAAATTAACTGTCCACGGTAAAACACACCTCACATTTTATGGTTGTGCTAGTATCAATTATTGTTTGAATGCACCGCCGTCATATACGTGAAATACCCTTAAGTACGGCGTAAACCACCAATCAATCGAGCAATAAACCCATTGAAGACACAATAAGTGATGATGGGAATCCTTTATAAGGAGGAGAAAACGCGGCAAATCCTACATTTAATTAATCGGCCACCCAAATAAGGGCAAGAGATAGTCAAACTTATTTGATGAATCCCTGGCATTCTCTCCAGTTGTACCGATTAAGTCAAGGACATGATTGTGGTTACACCAAGACGATGATAAAATTATATTTACATAGATTCATATGTTGAATAAAACAGTTTTGTATAAAAGACTTCAAATTTAAGTACTTGTGTTTGGAAGAATTTTAAATACAATTAAATTAGTGTTTGTAGAGTACTGTGAGTATGTAATGATTGTTTCTCATCATGAACTTTTGTGAGTTATTATATCGTTTTAACACATCCAGCCAATGCCAAGCAGACTTAATTTTTCAATAAATCAAGTTAACAGAGAATGAGATAATTTGTTTATAGGAAGTGACGTCAGTGGTGCCCTTAGAACAAGCTGTAACATTATAATAGATAGGAGCTACCAGACACATGTTTTTTCGACGTCCATAACAAAGCGTTTACCTTTTACGACACTGTTAATTACAAGGCGCTCTATTATTTTTTATACGTATTACTGAAATTGTATTTTTATTTACGCTTATGTGGTTTAAACTTTGTTCAAAGTTTATAACAACTAGGTGTTAAGATAATCGGTGTATATACAAGTTATCTTGTTTCGGCTCCAATTTACTTTAATGCTATTGTCTAGTTTTTTTTTAATCACAGCTGCCGCTTCTTTAGATGTTCGAATTCGCCTGTTTTTGCTAATATGAATTTTTTTAGAAATGTTATATGGGTATATATAGAGTGTTGGGTCGGTAACTCAAAGGTCCCGGGTTCGAATGCTGGCTGAAGCAAGCAAATTTTTCTTTCTTTGTTTATTCAATATACATATATATATTGAATAATTGAAGACCAAAAGAAAATGTGTTTCCTGGATACGAACCCGGGTCCCGGGAGACAGATTGTTGGCCTTAAACTGATTACAAATTCGTGATTGTTCTGCCGTGAGCCTCTGTCGCTCAGACAGTTAGACTATGGTCCTGTTAGCCAGATATACACATTCTCATCCCGTCGTTGTAAGCAATCAAAATATACTGTCTCTACATTAAACATATATATTCAATAACAATGACTCTAAAGCTAATTGAAATAGACATGAATGTTCCTTTGAACATTTGTGGTTTACTAAAATCCTTCTGACTATATCCACAGAAGTCCTACTGAAAGGAAGCATACTTATAAAGGCTTTGGTTAGAGCGGTTGCCCCGTTTGCCAGAGATCCGAGTTCGAATCCGGGTGGAGGTTAGCTTTTTTGCTTTCTCAACATTCAAACTATATAGGCTTTTGGCGTAAAGGTTACCAGAAACCCACTACACACGCCACAAGACTGCAAGTATCCATATAGCTTTGTGAAAATCTGGCATTTTAATAGAAGAAAAAAAAACCCCGCTTATCAAACCCCCCAGAATCGAAATAAGCATGATGTTTTCATTCAAAATCTTTATAACTCAGACTCCGCTTTTACGTTAAAACTTGACATAAATATCATACAGGATTAGAGTAGATAGATGGGATCCTTTTTCGTATAAAGTTTTTAACTAGGAGAATTTTCATTGCTCAACTTTATACATTGAATCCCAATTTACACTGTCGTCACACAGCGGAAAGTCACCAAACCACCAATGCTTCATTGGAGCACGGGCTCAGTGGTATATAAACGTCACCTGTCATTAAACATATCCCGGGACTGATATTGAGGCAGCCGATATATAGAGGGTTCGAGAAGTTCCAATCTGATTCAAGGTTAACTATCATTTATTATATATATTGAGTGCCGTGGCTTATTGTTTGACGTATCTACCTAATCCCACTTCGCTGTACCGTTCACGGGATCTAGTCCGTCTGTCGACCATCAGGTATAAGAAGGAGTCACATGAGGCTCTGGCAACCACAGGGCTAGTTTTAACGAGTTTTTTTTCCCCCCAGGTTTTCCACCGTAATTAGGCAAGGAACTGTGAACAATCCGTCGTGGTTTAAGTGAAATAGCATTCAGTACGACGTTTAACCCCAATCAATCAATCAAACAAACAAACGATACATATAGAGTGCCGTGGCTTATTGTTTAGCGTGTACGTCTTCTAATCCTTCTTCGTTGTACCGTTCAAGGGATCGAGTCCGTCTGTCGACTATTAGATATATGGATGAGTCACAGGATTTGGTTCCTGTAATCACGGGGTGGTTCTAACAAGGTTTCCTCTTGGTTTTCTTCGGTTTTTAAGCAGGGAAAGGTGTGAATTGGACAAACTGTTAGGGAAATATCCTTGAATACGACGTTAAACCCTAAACAATCTGCATGTATACTGTGGTTATGGGTGAAGTGTCATCCGGATTACAAGATTCACAAAGTAACTCACCATTGTATTGTTAATTGATTACATAACTAAACAATGCACATTACAGCGTTCCGCGCTGAGCTTATGATTGAATGCCTTAACATAGAAGCTATTATTTCCCGAGAAACGATGTATTTCAATAGGGCAATTTCAAGCCCCCACTCATGCACCTCTCAATCTCCAAAGGTAGGACTGAAACGGTAGTAAGTCTCACGCCAAGTTTATACACAAGCCTCTAGCGCACCAGAAGACCCTCGCTCAACGCACGGGGACACTCAAGTTGGACATAGACTGCAGATATTTTGGTGAGCAAAACTTGATGTATGTGCGTTTGTAGTCCAACATTTCCGGCTCTATTTATTATTATTCTTCACCTGACCTTAATCCTAGTACCGTGTCCTGAACATAAAGGGGACACAGATTAGATATTTCAGTTAATACGTTTGATGTATGATGTATCGCGTGTGGAATTGCTTTACAGCGTTTTATCTCTACACTCAGATTATAGTATGTCCGTCATGTAAGGCAGAACATGAATTTTATTTCTGGGTTAAGGCTTATCAACTGACCCTGATACTAACCTAAAATCTAATCCTACTTTCCCAAATTACTGCTGATATAAGCCTCATAGCGAGGTTAAACGCCGTATTCAAGGTTATTTCACTCACACGAGGGGGAGCCACCTCAATGGGTGAGCCACCTCAATGGGCGAAGGAAATCCCCAGTGACGCCATACAACAAACAAAGACAAGACAGGACAAATCAGTGACAGGACATTCACAAGACACAATACAAATACATCACAAAACAGATGGTCTTCCTGTTATCATATACTTCTGGGAGCAATAGGGCAACAGGAAGCTTCCATCTTTCCATCACTTCTACACTATAGATCTGTGTCTTTGTTGTTTCCAGGGACTTGTTTCTCTAATATATTGATGTGATCTATGGTACTTCGTTATTTGGAATCATATCCCCTGATATGGTGAAACCAACTATGTATTTTACATTTTTTAATTTTTAATATCAATTCTATTTAATTCGTATTTATGACCATTTATTCAGTGTTTTATCAATGTTTTCCAATAAGGCTCGCTGCCACACACGTCACCTTGAAATACATCATACAAACAAACATACATGATTCTTAGGTATAATAATTGATAAACTATCCAGTCACCTAATGAAACCATTCATTCATTTAGACACCCAACTTTTTAAAACCCGTCAACGGATACCGGTTTTAACGAAAAATAGAAGAACAGTAAACATTGTCATGTTCTGTTCCCCTAAAGGTGTCGGCATACTAGACCTACTTCGATGTACCGCCCACGGTTATTAAAAGTGAGTCATACGATGTGGCGCCGTCAGTCGCAGGTTTGGTTTTTACGAGGTTTCCTCCTGGTTTTCCGCGTATTTTTATAAGCACTGAACACTGTTAAGTGGACAATCCATCGTCCAAAAGAGAAATACTCTCGAGTAGGACCCTAATCACCAATCAAACAAACAACCCATTGATTGTTCAGTAACTTATCGAATATTGTCTCTATCACAATAACTTTCCTGAATTACTGAATGCCAATTATTACGTGTAAAGATAGCTTCTTATTGTCTTTGTACGTTCAATTGGTCTATCTAATTGCTTTCATTTGTTCATCCGATGTTGGATAACAGGAGTTATTCTTTTTCTTTTTCTTTTTAAGCTTCAATTTCCTAGGAGCAGTAAGCAAAGCTCATATTGCTTCCCAATGGGATTAAATCCGAATAACAGATAATTGGCCAGCATATATTGTGGGAGGAAAATGGGTAGTAAATAACCCAGAAAACCCACGACCTTCCGCTGGATGCTAGCATACTATCCGACATACGGTCAGCGGGAATAGAACCCGCGACCCTAAAGGGAAAGGGGATACATGTGGACAGAAGCATGCACTCACTAGAGCTAGCGTACACTCTAGACCACTCCGCCACGGAGGTCTGTATTTCCTCTTGGAGCGGTTGAATGGAAACAGCTTCTTATTTATAAACCCGGTCGTCCCCGTGCCTTCAACGCTAAAGGTCAACACTAGTTGGTTTACACTCTAAGAAATAATGGTTCGTTGAGGGTTCTTTAGAAGAAATGGAATCATCTGTTTTGAACCATGAGACAAAAACGTTTTATTTTATTATATAGAAATGAGGCAAGCATGAAACCATCACGACAAAGACGGTTTTTTGATATAACAAGAAAGAGAGAAATACTTGAATGGTCGCCGAGCAGGGTTCCACACAGAACAATAAAGGGTTCCACCCGAGACCTTACTAAGGGCCTTAAAGGGTTCCGTGAGAGCCATATTTATGTAGGAGTGGATTTTGGCCACATTTTTCTGCGTCTTTTGAATGTCGTGTCTTGTTACTGTTGCCAATGTCATTGAGGTTGTTTCACTCGATTATTCTGCTGGCATACTGCCGTATGACAGAAATAACACAAAGAGCTGAATAAAACCGCGCCCAATCAAACAAACAAACAAACAAACAAAAAATATTGTAAGCTTTCTTGGTTTTACCCATCGCTTTTTATCCGAGCATTTTAGATACATATATCACTTGTTTACCGCTTTGTTTCTTTCACTCCCAACAGGCTTAATTTCTCCCGACCATTGCTTTATGTGCAGGCGGCTAGGAGCTTGTTTTCCGGTACCATAGGACTATCGGAAGTAGTGGGCAACACTATCCGATCAGTCATTGCGATTAGTTTTGTGTCTTGTGCTTGTCTTGTGTCAGTTTGTTTCTAATGGCGTTGAACGGTGATTGTTTTCACTTATTGGGCTGACACACCGCTATAAGAGTGAACATTAAGTTCGGAGTTAAAGACCCAATTAAATACTCTTTGCTCTACCCTGCCATTTCTTTCGTTATCTTTGCATTTGTTTAGCAGGTGGTTGGATGGAGCTTCATGTTGCCTTGGTGCTCTCAGAGCTGAAGGGAAACATGAAGTCGATCTGTTTGTGGTGTCTGTATTGTGTCCTGCTATTGTCTCGTCCTGTCTTTGTTTGTTGCCCGTGGTGTCGAGGGTGGTTTCTTTCACCCATTGGGCTGGTACGTCGTCATTTAAGTGAAATACCCTTGAGTACGACGTTAAATCCCAATCAAACAAACAAACAAATTGCATTTGTTTGTGTGTCATAATTCATCTTTACATTTGTATAGCATCTTGTCTCTATTATTGACTTTTTTGGTAATTTTCTCATTGTATATCACTACATTATTTTGTTTGTCAGAATGGCTGATTATAACGAGATACAGTTCCATCTACCATTGACCGTTCAGGAGGCGCTGGGATGGTTCCGAACAGTTTTCGTGAAGACTTTTGCTCAAGGAGGAATAACAAAGAGACAACTTAGCCGCATAGTTGAGAGAGATGATGTAATGTATCATTGGATTCAATACTAAATGATATATACATCCAATTCAAAAATACTACAGATATCGGTCTGACTCAGTCCCCCAAAATTTTCAAAATATATTATATTACTATCTATTACAAAATATCCTCGCCAGCCAAGCTAAGACCATCTACACGAATGTACAATGACTAGCTTATACCGCCAGTCAGATCGAGCATATATAATTAGGTTATAACGCAAAATTACAGCTATATAACGCATGCTGTCTATAGACAACGTATGTTCGGATGAAGTTATATTTCTCGACTAAAATTTTGAATTAAAATTTCCTCTATCTCCATACCGTCTATCCATATCGTCTCTCGGCGACCAGCGAGAATAAAAGTTTATCGGTTAGACATTTGTTTTCAATTTTCACCTTTACCTACAAAGTTGGGCTAACTTACCGTTGCCCTAGGCGAGAGGCTCACTCTCATTAAGTCATTTACTGGTCACCCGTTAGAAATAAATTGCAGGACAGACCATGCTTTTTACTTGTGGTGGGTCACTAATAAGCATGCCGAATTTCACAGGTGTATCTCAAAGGGTTTTCGGGACAACATAGTTGAAAAATGAAATTTCGACAAAAAATGAAGAAGTAGGAATTGTGCAAAACCCATCCAACTGTTCACTAGCAAAGAACTGAATCCAAATTTTCAAACTTAAAAATAAATAATTTCTAACTGCAATTTTTATACTACCTTTTCAAAAAAAGCAGGCAAAAACTAAAATGTTCCTATCAACAAATACACAAAATACAAAAAATACAAAATTGGCCTCGAAGTGGTTATTCATCCTTAAATCTGCAATAAAAAAAAAAAAATAATGCTATTTACAGGAATTCTTTGGACAGTTATTCAGTATAATGGACAGCGACGAGAGCGGGACGGTGTGTTATCAGGAGTTTTCCGGAGGCCTGCTCAGATTGGACAGGTAGAAGTAGTCTAAGTTTCACTTGTTCTAGCAGAATTAAGAAGCTGGGATGATAACAAAAAAAGTATTAAAGGATTTTTGGATTTTCAACTTCTGGGTGTATTCATACACAACGTTTCAGCGCAGATACTAGCACTGTTTTCAATATAAACAAATATTGTTAGCTTGAAAACGGGGCTAGTAGCTGCACTGAAACGTTGCTAATGAATAAACACAAAAGTTGAAAATCCACAAAACCTTGCTTATTATGTAATCTAAGTTTATCTGGAGATAAACCACAGCTATGTTTTACACCTGGTTTAGTTATTAATGAACGGGATATGTAAAGCATATTCACTTGTGTGTATAATTTATTTGTAAAACGTCATAAGCTGTAAAGATTCGCATATCACTAATTTAGGATTTCCAGTATTTTAAGAAGCAAATATTTAAAGTCTTTATTGTCAATATTGACGATTCCTGTATCACTTTTTTAAAATAATTTTTTGCTAAATAAGTTTTTCATTTCAGGGGAGAGGAGATGTCTGAAGAAAAATTCACATTTTTGACTCGTACATTTATTTTGAGTGCTGGATCGGAAGGGCAAGTCAATAAGGCTCAATTTATAAACCTTTGTAGACAGATGAAGGTAGGTACAAAATAATCTATTAAAGGACATGTATAGACAGTCTAAAGTTATCCGATTACACAAGGGCCGCAGAGTTAGGCTCTAGACTCACACAAAATTCTGTTGGTTGATCTGTGAGCCTAGAGTGTAACTCCGCGGCCCTTTACCCGAAAAGCTTTGCTATATGAACCAGCCTATAGGGTACATTCAGTCTGGGCTTATACTGTAAGCCGATCGCTGGCTATACGAGCGTAAATGAAATGATGCAAATAATTATTGCCCACAATGTGACTAAAAATACAAATGTCATTACTATTTTTGCGCAAATTTTAAGTTGATAATCTACAAAAGATACAAACTGCTATACTTTCTGGATATTTCGCTTTTAATTTTTTGTTTTTCCTCACAGCTGTCTGATCATCTGTTCGATGTTTTCGATTTGGATAAAAGCGGTGAAATTCAGCCCTCCGAATTCCTTATAGCACTAGACAAATTAGCTAGGTATGTTGTGTTCAGGGTGTCTCTTATTAGTTCTATTTGGGTTGTAATTTGCTATAAGAATATTTTCTCAGGATTCCTCAGCCGAGTTTCTGCCCGCTAGATGGCGCTAAGTCTTTAAAGCTTAAAAGAAATCAATATAAACCCCTTTTCAATGGCAGGTTATATACTTGTAGCTTATATACTTTTTGCATAATACAATTAATATCATGACTTTAGCAGATCTTCATTAACCAACCACATATACCCTACCATGCCTTGTACACCCCAAAGTAACTTATCTGTGAACATAACGGCAGCTATGGCTTATCCTATAAACTTTTAAGCGCTGTCTTTTCTGTCATATAAAAGTTTTTTGTAGTCATTTTCGCCATTCGAAAAATATTGGTATACTTGCTGGATCATCTTTGCTAGTCATGAGTTATATTCAGATCTACTCTGCATAACAACCTTTGGCGGATTGAAACCACATAATCGGACTCAGGCCCGTAAAGGGCACGCGGACGTGGCTTAGTGATAGCTAGTACGTTTCCTAAATCTTTTCCAATGTACTGCTCACCGCCTCAAGTCCGTCTGTCGACAACTAGGTATACGAGTGAATCACACGTTGTGGCTCCGGCAATCGCGGTGGTGGTTTTTACGAGGTATCCTCTCAGTTTTCTGCCGGCATGGAGCATTTTGAACTGGACAATCCGTCTTCATATAAGTGAAATGCCCTTGAGTACGACGTTAAACCCAAATCAAACAAAGCGCTTCGTAAAGCCATGAGTACGCCCATAGCCGGAAAATACCAGTCACCTTTCTATGCTTGGGGTACCCCTTCCCATTGGTGGCCTAAACACGAGCTTATTTTGTTTAACGTTTAATCATAATTCAACATTTTTACAATAATAAACTATAAATACAAGTTTAATTTTAAAAAAATTAAACAAACTTTACAGTAGGAGGGAAAATACTGGTCACTTTTCTATGCGTGTGGTACCCCCTCCCTTTGATGCCCTAAGCACGTGCTTATTTTGTATAACGTTTAATCCAACGGTTAGTATACTGCATCACTTAGATGAATACATTTTAATTTCTGCAACACAAAACATCGTAAGGTTAGGGGAATTAAAATGATTCAATGAGTTCTGAAGAAATAACTACTATAACAACAATTAAAGGATAAAATAAGTTCATTTTACCATATTGATATTTGAAGCTTATTTCTTTTAACATTCTTGTTTTCACAGGTCAAACAATGACGTCAAATGGTATTCGTGGGCAGAGAAATGGTTTAAACAGCATGCATCACGTGATGGTAGAATAACTAAAGATGAATTTCTGGAATATCTAAATGTAAAAGGTGTAAGTACATTCTTCAAATATTTTTAAATTTCTAAATGTTAAGATTAATGGAAAATTCGTGTTTAAATGAAACAATTTTTATTATCTGAGGCCATTCAAAGTATGACCGAATGAGAACCTTCATAAAAGAAAAAAAATTGGAAGAAGCAAAAACTTCACATTATCGACGAAAGTATTTTCTCTAGCTCAGGATACAATAATTATATTAATTTAATGGTCTTGCATTAGAATGCATAGCGATGTCGAAACCGCGACCCGTGATTGGAGAATCACATTATTGGGTGAATTAAATGACCTGTCACAAACAACACTATATCCTCCGCCATATTGAAAGAGACTTATAATATGTTTGGTTCGCGTCCGTGGCTTAGGGGTAACGAGTGCGCTTCCTAAACTGAACCTGCTTCGATTTACCGTTCACCAGATCGAGTCCGCTGTCGACCATCAGGTATATGAGCGAGTCACATGTTGTGACTTCGGCAATCTCGGGGGTGGTTGTTACGAGGTTTCCCCCCGGTTTTCCGCCGTAATAAGGTTGTGTACAGTGTGAAGTGGACAATCCGTGGTATAAGTGAAATACCCTTGAGTACGGCGTATAACACCATTCCAACAAACAATATAATATGATTGGTTGAATGACTGAAATTCGATAGGTAGCTTAAGTCTCCTGGCGAAGTTGAAGCTTTGTTCTTTACCAAGAGCTGTTGTCGATATGAGTTGATCATCCACCCTACAATAAAAAAAAATCGTTTGCTTGAACAAACCGTAATATACCCGAATAAATGATTTGTATGAAGCAATTGATTGATCGATCAACCGACCAATCAATTGATCTATCAATCAGTTAATCAATCAATCAATCAATCAATCAATCAATCCTATGCCTTATTTAACTTTAACGAAGGATCAACTTAGCTCATTTTTTTCGTTTTTATTTCATCTAGTCGTGTTTTGCGGAACGTTTGTTTGAAGTTGTAGACACTGATGGTTCCGGTTGCGTTGACGTCACCGAGTTGATGAACGTCATCCACGTTTTGACGTATGGATTGCCAAAACAGAGGCTTATGGTCCTCTTCAAAGTTTATGACATCGACGGTAGGGGTTCTCTGTATGATTAAGTATACTACAATTTCATGGGTGATGGCCCGATTTTCATAAGCAGGCTGCAGGCAACATGTGAAATATAGATTATTAACTTTTCGATAATTAGCTTTTTATATTGATGCTTTAGGCCTACTCAATTTCAAGTTACAAAATTACAATATTGTCTAACTGACAAATGTTTTCGGAAGCAAACATACGGCTGCTATATTCATTTAAGATACTCGTCTGATCATGGAAAAATAAAGCGCCGAAATACCGACTTAAAAATGAGTTTATCGTTCTTCGGGGATACATTACTCTTGCATACATTAAATTTATCAGTGGAAATCAGGAGTTAAGATACAATTGATAAGATAGCCACAGTCATTTTAAATAATATGGGAAACACCTAGATATTCCCTTTCTCTTGATACAGGTAATGGAAGTCTGGACTATGAGGAATTGAAGACTGTTCTCCAATGGTGCTTTGCCGACAGCTCTTTAGAGAGCAGAGATGACTTGGTGGAAAAGCTCACAAATCTGTTGTTTACAAAAATCGATTCAGACAATAGTGGGCATATTTGCTTAATTGAGTTCGAAGCATTTTTGAACCAATACCCACAGATAACCAACAACATAACAATAAGGCAAGAAGTTACTAGCCTTTGGGGTCCTCTGCCTACGGTCAGTTTGTTGTCTTTACTTAGCACTGGAGGAAAATTAATTTTCCAACGTTATGGAGACGCTTCATATCTTGGTTGCGCTAGTTTCAAGAATGGCGTAAAAAAACACCAATTAATCCATCAATCTTAACCTTAAGAAAACTAACAATCGTTTTGTTTGCTTTCGTAAGAAGTCTTCACGTAATTGCCACTTGACTCTTAACTTTCGTTTCTCAAAGGCCAATAGTTACCTGTCGAAACGCATTGCCCTGGTGCAAGGGTGCCGTCAGGGTTTCCGCTCTTCCTGGAAGATTTAATGGCTAGCAAATATGTTTAACCTTTTCTTAGGGAAGGCCAGTTAAATCTGTCAATAAAAAGCCACAATTTATATCGGAATCGCCAAGATGCTGCAGCCGAACAACCAAAAACTTATATCGAAAGCACCAGAACCATTGACCAAAATGACATCAAACTGAATTTGAAATGAGATGGTTTTAAATACCCAAGACGAGTAGTAAATTTAGTTACCTTTATTCGTTGACTTTCACAATATCATTTTGAATGCATAATCATTACAGGTTTTTAAGCATAACAAGAACGGCGGCTACCAGCTGAATAGTGTCTAGGTATGAGCGTCCACTTACATTTTCAGGAGGGGACAAAGCCCATGTCAGCCCCCAACTATGATTGGGGGCAAACACATGTCCACAACTTATAAAAATTACATTACTGACGTCTGTTTCAAAAGGCTACCTTAGCTTACGCAAAACGTAATTACCATGACTACCGGCACTGAAGACATTGTGTTGCCATGACAGAGAGATGCCTTGGTATTTTAAAGAATATGTAGCTATACTTGTATGTTTTTAATATTGCCATCTTGTTACGTCAATCTGTTCCAGTTTCCCGAATTGTTTGAGACCAGTGTCTAAAAAGTCCACTCCAACAAGGGAAAGGCTGAAGAGGAAAGCCAAACGACTCGTTACAATAATCAGCAACAACAAGCCTATACTCTTCTACTGGGTGCTCTATTTCGCCGCCATTGTGACCTTGTTTCTCACAGCAGCCAAGAACTATTGGTCAAACAGCAACATATACGTCGTAATAGCACGTGGCTGTGGTATGATTTCTTTCCGTTTTTCCTACCAGCTAATTTTATTGAAAAAAAATAAGATTATGGGTTTTATAAAATGTTCTATTTGAGATTTTGTGTTATGCTAATTTTATTCTACATTCTGACAACAATCGGTCCCTGTACTGTCACGAAAAGATGCTCATTTAATGATACATAAGTTCACTGGCCATTCTGATCTGTTGCAACGTATTTGCTTACGTCCGGTAAATTATGTCTTGGCATTAATTCAACCTGCCGTCATATGTGCGAAATAACTTAAAATGCGATGGCCGTGTGCTCTTACTAATCCTACTTCAATTAACCGTTCACGGGAGCAAGTCCGTCTGTCGACCATCGGGTTTATAAGTGAATCACATGACGTGGCTCTGGCAATCACGGGGTAGTTTTTATGAGATTTTCGCTCGGTTTTCCATCGTAATTAGGCAAGGAGCAGTGTGATGAAGTGGACAATTCGTCGTCATATAAGTGAAATACCCTGAGTACGACGTTAATCTGGAATTTAACAAACAAACCTAAAGTTCGGCGTAAAATATCGATAAAACAATCTCTTCGTTAACCAAAGTTTATCAAGGCTGTCCATTTGGAGCACAAGATAAGCTTACATAATTTAATTTTGTTATTCCTGAACACTTAAGCCAAACTTTTTTATGTGGTGTTGTGTGGTGCTTAGTTGTGTCGTGCTTTGTTGTGTTGTGCTGTGTTGTGCTGTGTTATGTGGTGTTGTGTGGTGCTTAGTTGTGTTGTGCTTTGTTGTGTTGTGTTGTGTTGTGCTGTGTTATGTGGTGTTGTGTGGTTCTTAGTTGTGTTGTGCTTTGTTGTGTTGTGTTGAGCTGTGTTTTGCTGTGTTATGTAGTGTTGTGTGGTGCTTAGTTGTATTGTGCTTTG
>JAVFBW010150838.1:0-12256 GCA_034783835.1 Mopalia ciliata
AAACAGAAGAGTATGTCTCTGATGGATTAGATGGAACCCTTTAGGGTTATTCAGTCATGACTCTGGTGGAACCATTTTTGGGCTCTGTATTTAACCCTCATAGCAACTGATCCAAGTATTCCTCCCGTTCTTATTATATCAAAGAACCGTTGTTGCCATTATGGTTCCTTATTCTCTAAATGGCCCTAAAAACATTATTGCTAAAAGTTCAGGGCCACGGTTTTATAGTTAGACGTCAATGCGCCGATGAAAGAGAAGTATCACCCTATCTTAAAGGAGAAAAACATTTAGTTTCACACTAGTTTGCTTGATCTTCGCGAATATATAGCAGTTTAACGACTTACCGTAAAGTAGTAGGCCGGGACATCGTAACCTTTGCTACCATGGCGACCTCCGATCTGTTTTATCATGGAGACCACTTCCTCTAAATGATCGATGTTTTCCAAAACTCGTCCAATAAATTTCACCACTCGAGTCACATGGAACATATACCGTTTGTTATTTTTGTTTTCATCGTTGTCATCCTTTAAGAATTCAAACCTGTCTTTCATACGGGGGTAATTCTTAAACAATCTGAAAAAAACAACCAGTTTTTCTTCTTATCGACTGATATTGTACTTGGAGAAGGGTTTGTTTTAAATGATCTACTGTTTTATGTCAAGTAGCCCTTAACTAAAAATGTGCATTTCGGAAACAAAAGAGTTCCGCAATGTCGTAGAAAAAAATCTTGTTTCAACTGTTTTGTTTTATCTTGTTAGTGGGCTTAACTACTATCACATTAAAGTTATTACAAATAGTAGCCTTTTAAATTAGTTGACTGCTAACAACGCCCCTGTTATGTGATGGTATTAATGGAACAGATGGCCCAGGCATCTTATTGCAGATGTATCAGTAGAGCTGGCTATATATATGGTTATAGCAATCCTGAAAAATCCATGTGAAACAAACTGACGAACATTATGTGTACCTAGTAAAGACCACGAGGCCGACATTTCCAGGGTCTCCTCCAACGAAATGTGACCAACTTTCCCGAAGGCTCCATTTTTGACGACCATTCAACTCTGGCCGTCGTCCAGTCTTCACGAATCGTTCTCTCTCAAATAATCTGTGGGAAGAACTGAAATGAAGTCAACATTTATTCTTTTCTTCCCTAAACCAGTCTTCGAAAATTCTACCATACAATGTTTGATAACACGAGCTGCAAGTCAGAACAAGAAAATAGAGGCCAGAAAAGTGTGTAACGGAATAGTTGATTGTAGTTTAGAATAAACTACAACATCTTCAAAATGTTAACTTGATCAATGTGTCATTAACTCACTTAAAGGACTTCACATGAGCTTCATTCATTCAGATTCCATCATTGTCATAACGAGGCATTTCGTACGATTGAACTTTTTATGACTTTAATCTTGGACGTAATGTTATAATCATTTTCTGAACAACAACCCTCACTAATTGATTGTTAATAGAACATAAATGGGTCTAAAAGCTTAATATGTCCATGTATTCGTCTGTAATACAATGGTAGTAGTGTGTTGAGCAATAAAGGTATTTTTCACTATGATCTGAGGTATACAGGGGATTATCTGTTTGTGGACTAGTGACTTCAATGACACTTGTCCAGTTTAACTCTGAATCATTTCAATTGTTCACATTCTCTGCAAAACACACTGATGAAGGGAAAGGTTTATTCTAAACGTTGCTGGCTAAGATGTTAAAATGTGTTTAAATAATATCAAAGTCAATTAACTAGAAGTACAAAACACTAGTTCTATTGTGTTGGTATTAGTCGTTATGCATCGAAAATAGTAGAAATGGGTTGGTAGTTCTCGGTGACCAGATTGTTTTGTGGCTTTGTTTTACTTGCGGGAGGCAGTGAATTGTATTTACTATAAGCGGAGTAATACAAAGTTATTTATGTTGCTTCTCCACCTTTGAAATATGGGAAAACTGTCCGCGGTTGGCTAAAATCAGGATCGGTTCTATAGGCGGACAAGGCCTTGTGCCTAATTGTATTACTTGTTTGGTGTTGCCGCTGTAAATCTTATTTCCTTACTTTATATTATTATTTATTTTGACTATAGAATTTACAATGTTAATCAATTTATCGCATCGAAATACGTTACTTTGCATAATTAGTTCAAAATCCTGAAATTCGCATCGCCGAACTCTTGAATGACGCCACAATTCAAAATGACGCCTACTTGTGCTTACCCTATACAGTAAATCAACATTGTATGTATCGGCTATCTTACAAAGCTACTGGTGGCATTGTAGGCAAGAAGTTTTATAAAAGTATTAGGCCCAGATATCGTTGTCCTAGCTTTCTGATATATATAAACGCATTGTTATATGGCCATCGGTCTTCCAAATTGCTATTTAGCTTTTACACAAACTGTATGATATACAATAGTACACTTTTTACACTTTTTGTGATAATTTCCATACAAATTAAGCGTATTCGGGTTGTAATTCAAGGCATAAAATGAACAAAGTTGAGCATTGTGACAGAACAATAATGTTTGAATAACAATAATACTATTGTCAAAGTTTAAAATATTAAATCCAGAAAAAATGAACGCGTTCCCTTTAAATAAAACAACGAACTGTTTGTGATCAACAAATAGAAACGACAACAATTTAAAAAGAATAAATACTTTTGCCCTGTGAATAAAATAACTTGTCGGTTTTGGTATCTGTAAGAAAAAAAAAAACTAAACGAAAATAGAAATTGCTAGATTTAAGTCAGTAAGCAATAAAACTACTATTCAAAATAATATAACCAACGAAACACAATACAAATCTGTTTACTAATACTTACTGTATGAAAGCCCCACTCGCTATACGTTCTCTCTCCTTCTCCATTTTAGACTGAAATGGTGCAACGAGATTAAGTCAGCAAATAGCTTCGGACTTTTTGTTTCGAGTATTTTGGGCTAGTTGCTAGCCATAACCTCTGTGTTATCTGGTGAACATTATTTGCAAACAAATGTCTCTGTGGACGCTTACAAAACTTTGGGAAATTGCAAGTAGATAACGTGCATAAAAAGTATAAAAACAAATCACAACTAGATTACAGCTTTTTCTCTGTTTAGTATTCTTAACTAAAAAGATATGTCACAAACGTAATCAACACAGTGTAATGAAAAATGACATTGTTATAATTGCAATGTGCTCAACAATATAACCAATAACACGCATGGCTGGTCAATCCAATGGTAATAACAGCGCGTTTTAAATACACACTGTAGGAGAAAACAAGACCTATTTTTTAATATGAATTTATGAAAAAAATCCTCTTGAGTGAGAACATTGTAGTTATAAAACATAGCTAAAACCGAAAACACTGTACATTTACAAACTGTAATGACAATTAAGAAGTAAAAGTGAAACTAAACTTACCGAATTCCGAATATAAGCTATAAATCGCTTATAGCTAATCCCTAAATAGCATCGAAAACGGCTTCGAAAGGACGGCATGAGGCTGGTACAATGGTTAACGCACTTTATGCGGATGTTTTTGTTTCAGTCTGACAGATGCTTCAAACTTATAATTACTCGTGTTTAATTGACCTCAGTATATAGACCTGTATTTCTAATCAACTCCATTGCCATTCCTTTTGTCATACAAATTTGTTGTTATAATTCAACACCGAGATCCTTTATAGCGTTTTAGTGGAATGATCTGGAATCGACGATTTTCTGTTTTTGTAAACAATGACAAAAATGTTGAGCTAAATTGAAACGGTGCTTTCTTACAGCTGTAAGCTCGTATTTTTAGTAGCTTTGTGTATTGTTCTACATATCTCATGGAGAACAAAATAGGTAGTTAAACTGGGTAATAAATTCGCATTGAGAAATACAAGAAACTGTGTCATGTTGACAAAGTTTAATATTGTTCTCTATTCAAATGCGGCCATCGGCCGTGGCTTTGTGGTAGCGAGTGCGCTTCCTGAACTGAACCATGCTTCAATGTACAGTTTACGGATCGAGTCCGCTTGTCGACCATCAGGTATATGAGCGAGTCACATGTGACTCCGGCAATCGCGGGGGTGGTTTTCCACCGTAATAAGGCTGTGTACAGTGTGAAGTGGACACTCCGTTGTCATATAAGTGAAATACCCTTGAGCACGACGTTTAACTCCAATCAATCAAACAAACAAAACAAACTATTTCAATGCAACTTTTATTGAGATGGTAGTCGGCATTTCTGTACTTGGATGACATGAGCAAGGTACAATTATATGACAATACATGTAAATAATCACATTGAGCCTTTCAAGTACAAAACTGTTACACTGAATCCCATGTGGTAGCATAAAAAACCACCATATATTAAAATCATGAACCTCAGATGCACGCAAATATTTACTGAGAAATATATCAAGTTTCTATGCGGCTATCTCATGGAGGTAATTCTAGTATTTATGTTTTATTTTGCAATCATTCATGTTATAATTTACCCGATAATTGTCGGTACAAGGCCACATGTATAGAGTCATATATACACTCTTACAGACAAAAAAAGGGGGAAAAACCCGAACCATATATTCTGTTTACCTCTCCCAGTCTTGTGTTGCATCTACCATATAGATGCAGTATATGATGGGAATATATAAAATTCAAATGTATTTCTTATCCGTCAATGAAGAAATTCCTCTATCGTCCGCTGTTGTTCTAATGCCTAGCTTATGTCGCAGTTACGCCTCGTGAGAACTAGTTCCGATCAATTCCAATGGACCAGTTGACGATCGACGGCAACCAATCAGTCGTTGCTTTGAATGTGACATAAGCGCATCTGCGTCTCTGCTGCGTCTATCGGCAACAAGTTGTCGTCCAGTTCCAGATAGTCGCGCATGTTCTACTCTCTACGTTCAGTTGCAACTGATCGTGAGCAATCGCAAGTGACATAAGTGCTCTGACGACTGCGATTAACTACATGTAGTTCCTGTGAGTTGCGTCTAGTCTTTGACGTGCGTTTTTTGTGTGACTTAAGGCCATTTCACACCAATCCGACGGCATCCAACTCGACTCCACTCAACTAGCCATCGGTAACCGTCTGCTCGGTGTGACACCTCTTACGACGTCAGTTGTGTCCAGCCAAATTTCAATAATATTTATTTGAAAATATATGGATATTCCAATTTCACATATAACCCTGATCAAAAGCAATCCGATGGACTAACATAACAGATTTCCCGTGAAACAACCACCTGTTTTAAACAATCAGAAATTTTAGGTGTTGTTGCTCTGGGGCCGGTTGCTCGAAGCACTATTAAGTTTAATCCTCTTAAGGCGCATTCTCACAGTACGATTTGTAGTTACGACTTAAGGGGATTCCCCTTATTTGCAGCATTTTGATTGGACGATAACGACGTTCGAAACAGTCGACCAATCAAAACTCCGCAAATAACGGAAACCCCCCTGAAATCGTATCTACGAATCGCACCGTGAGAATGCGCCTTTAATAGATGACGTCACGCCGTGTTGTAGGTCTATCTCTAGCCCGGTATTAGCGATTTAATCTGGTGTTAGTGACTAATACTCTTTCGAGCAACTGATCCCTGAACACTGTCTTCCCGAATGTTTAGAGAAAGAGTAAATTGCTTCAGTTCAGAATAAGTCTGACTGACAACTATAGAAAATGGGTGCATAGTTTGACAAGTTGTAAGGAATAACACAACAGGAAAGGTCATCTGTCGACCTATACTGTATAAGTCACGAATTCGCATCTACTGTCGAGTCAAAGCTGATAAAGATCAAAGTCAGTTTTGATGACTTTGATTATTTTAAACCTACATCAGAAAATCACAAATGAATATATATTAAATTATTAAATAAAAATTTAATTAAACCTAAAGTAATTTATTTGTAAATAAATTGATTTTACTAGATATTTTTGTATCATACTATTGACCATTGTGTCTGAAATAAAGATATTATTATTATATTATTAATTTCTGTCCGGGTGGTAATTCATTTCGGGACAGGTAGCAATGGATCTGAGTCGGGTTGAAATTTAAAAAAAGTAATACTCATACAAAATACAAAAAAGAGAAGAAATTCATATCCCCTATGAGCTGCGGTAGTCGTAAAACTGTGCAAGTGGCCTCAAGGAAGCTTGGATTTGTCATAAAAACCATGCCCTCACCATATCGATATAATTGGGTTATTGTATAATTTTTGTGTCAGTTGGATGTACGATACCGTTAACACCCCCAAAGCATGCACTAGCAAACAATATATATGTTCAAAAACATATCATTTTTCCATTAAAAATCATCTAAATACGTCTTCAGAACCGTAAATCCATTAAAAATAACCAACGTTAAAGAAAAATTCAAAAAAAAAAATTTCAAAATTTTTTGATTTTTTTTTAAAATCGCTTTTTTCATCAAAAATGATCTAAATACGTCTTCAGAACAGTGAATCCATGACAAATAACCAGCCTTTTACAAAAGATTTAGGATTTTTCAATCAAATTTTGAAGATTATTACATCAGTGGTGCAAGTCGACACATATATTTCAAACCACTAACGTAATAACTTTTTTTGCAGCTCATTTTTTCATCAAAAACCATCTATATACGTCTTCATAACAATGAATCCTTGACAAATAACCAACTTTATATAAAAGATTTAGGATTTTCCAATCAAATTTTAAAGATTATTACATTAGTGCTTCTTAAGTACGAAAGGCAAAAAAATTTTCGAAAATTTTTCTTCAAACTTGGTTATTTTAATGGATTTACAGTTCTGAAGATGTATATAGTTGATTTTTGATGACAAATTTTTATGTAAAAAAGTTATTACATAAGTGGATTTTTATTACATAAGTGGTTGCTACAATGCACTGATCAAAAGTGGAAGGGCGGCATATAGGGACAAGTGTTGTAATTGTGTTGACCGTTTTGGAAAATTGTAAGTCAAACCTTTAGATGCAGCGTATAAAGTGAATAGTGTTATTTTTTTCGAGTATTCTTTGTTTACCAATCCTCATAGTCGTTTAAAAATGAATTAACCTAATGTGAAGGAAGTGAACAAATGTTGTATTTAGTGCATTTTACCCAAGTGAATGAATCAAAATCGAGCAAGATCTTTAACACCAATCAAATCCAAACAAAAAATAAATCCTTCTCAATAGTAACATTTTTTCCTCTCCGAAAATCAGCTTTTCAGACGGATGTGTTGGAGATTAATCGTTGCAGAGCTAATCATGGTAGATTTTCTAACCCTCTCATTTTTAATGATTTAATGTAGTGTATATGGTGTTCTCCTTTTACAGTCAGTTTTGGTTGGTTCATAAAATCGCTATACGTACAATGTGCTAAGCTATATGTTTGAAAGACCCTTAAAGATTACGTAAAACACCAATCAATGGCCGTCTGGCTAAGGGCAGTTTGTTCTAAGAGTATAGCAATGCTGTTTTTACTTAGCTCTGGAGGACAAATAACGTTCTAATATAATAGCACTAGTTGTGATAGTGTCAAAAAACACCGCCGTTTAATTAGTCAAATACATTTAATCACGCGACGTAAAGCACAACTTAATCAATCAATCAACCAGTTAGATATTGTCACGCCATGACAAGACTCTATCTCTAATCCACTTTTAGTCATTTAATCTTGCGCCGCTGAACAGTGGGATTCATACAGGAAATTCACTAATTCGACCCAGGGTAATAATATAACAGGCTTTTTGAAAATATAACCTACAAGAATGATAGACTTACTGGCGTCTTTTCTAAGAATAATAATGTGTATTTTCCATACCGAAATTTTCTCTTTTTAATCATATTACATCGCTAATATTTGACGATTTCGTTGGCCTGCACTCTCGTCCGGCCTAGAGTAGTGTGTTTGGATCGTATCTATCGTATTGGTCATTTTTCCAACAGCGCAAAACACTTGGCAATTTATTCATATGTTTACATACGCTGTAACATACTCTTAAGATAAAATTTGCACATCTGAATTAAGCTCATTTGGAAACATAACACAATGTTAGTGAGTCAACCCTGAGTCTGGCAGAAGTCCACAATTAGACAAGTTGCACTTTATAATAATAATAATAATAATAATAATAATTAATATAAGTTTTTCTCAGACACGGTTTTATACAATGTATACGAGGTAGGCTGCACTAAAATACAGTATTTTAATCCACTGTTGTTCCAAGTGATGAACTATATTGGATATCACTTGTTCTCAACGTGGCAATTGTCACATGAAACAGTACGAGCTTTGACGTTAAAAGCAGACTTGCGAATAATTTTACAAAAGAGGGTACACCATTAATGCCAAACATAAAACTGGCTAAACAGTCACGACGGAAACCCATCAGCCTTCTGAAAGAATTGTTGTACAGAACACGTAGGTAGTCACACGACTTTTTGGTAAATTTGGACCACAACTGACAACAGTAATATATTACTACAGTAAGAACGAAACAATTGTATTTCACTTCTGTCACTTATGAACTGTTTGATACATCTGCTTATTGTAGTAATCTGTTCGTCCAAAAAATAATTCCCCTATTTCCTGTTCGTCAGATAAATAATTTCCCTTTTCCTGTTTGCCAAATAAATAATTCCCCTATTTCCTGTTCGTCAGATAAATAATTCCCCTATTTCCTGTTCGTCAGATAAATAATTCCCCTACTTCTTGTTCGTCAGATAAATAATTTCCCTTTTCCTGTTCGTCAAATAAATAATTCCCCTATTTCCTGTTCGTCAGATAAATACTTCCCCTATTTCCTGCATCTAGGAAATAAGAGGACATGAAAACATCTCGAGGGTTGTTTGTTTGGTGTATAACCCAGCCTAATTGACGAAGGAAATCATCCAACAGATAATAGCTTTATGAAGACATATCGAGGGTTGTTTGTTTGGTGTATAACCCCAGCCTAATTGATGAAGGAAATCATCCAACAGATAATAGCTATAAAGGACAACTATAAGATTCAATACAAAGACCTCACCGACAGGCGCTGTGTTTCTTATCTCTGAGATCATCATGACAACAGGAAGGCCCTGATCGACCGACCGTCATAAAGAGATAAACAAACAATGAAAACAAAACGATAACAACTAGCTTTACTTATATAACACCATTTAATTGACAGCGGATGGACAAAAATACAAACTTTTAACAAACTTTCAAAACTTCAAACAGACATTTTAACAATGTTAATATTTTCTGTTGAATTTAGAGAAAACTTATCTTAGACAAAAAAATATAATATTTAATTCATTTCTTATGTTACATATTTACAACAGGGGCAGCGGGATCGGTGTACTTTTTACTTATCATAGAATTCAGTCCTTTTAACGTTTCCGGTCTTTACATATCTCTATACATGATTGTATTTTTATTAAGACAGTAAATTATTGGTTGGCGGAGTATTCCTTTTGTCCGGCGGTGATTTGGTCGGTAACCCAGCCATACAACTCATTCCAAGCATCCTCGTGACTACGTTTAAAGGTGTTGACATTTGCGGACATCTTGTCCACCATAGCACGTCCCAAATACTGTAGAAAAAGAATAACAAAAAATCGTTATTTTCCACTACTTCTTAAATGTCCTATTCGTTTATGTCACGCCTGTGTCGCAGTTAAAGTATTTTAATTTGTATAACTGTGAATCAATCCAATAACATATGGAAATCAGCTCGATGCTACGCAAATCGTTGTTCAATAAACAAACTTTCGAATTATTAGTGTGTGACCTCCATGTTCGGAAAGAACAAGAGAAAAAAAATCTCTCCCCAAACAGTTGCAATCATTTTATAACAGGTACATCTTGACGATAATAAATCCATTCTGATAAAGATATATTGTTGCAGCCAATTATTGCTTAATCTTTGTATGCTTCAAATGTTTGGTTGCGTTTGAAATACCAAGACCAATACGTTTGGGTAGTAATTGTTATAATTAAAACTAAATTAGCAACGACTACTTACTGGGAAATATTCCTCTGGAATGTTGTATCCTTGGGTTCCATGACGACCACCAAGTTGTTTCAAGATGGGAACAACATCTTCCAAGTTGTCCAAATTCTCCACAACCATTCCCAAGTACTTGATAACTCTGGTCACGTGGAAGATCACGCGAGAGTTGTTCTGGAACTGGCCTGCAGCGGTTCCACGAGCGAAGTCAAACTTGTCCTTGGTACGTGGGTACAACTCAAACAATCTACAAAAATGTATGAATAAAAATGAAAATGAACATATTGTAAGTATAAATTTTTTGGCAATCTTTTTTCCAATGGCTCTTAGTTTCAATGACGTAGACCCCAGTTTTTTTATTATCAATGACAAAAATATAAAATCCACAAGCCACATATATTGTTATGATGCGTTGTAAAACACTTGTCGAACTGTCAATAAATCCGTTGACTAATACTAGCGGCTCGAAATGTTACCTGAGGAAGAGTTGAATTCCTGTTTCAGTGGGGTCTCCCTGGACGTAACCCGCCCAAGCGGATCGGATCAAGTTCTTCTGTCTGTCATCCAAACGTGGGTAACGTCCCTTCTCGCGAAATCGGACGCACTCAAAGAGTCTGGAGAAAGAATGTAACTTTTAAAAAAACCTTCTCTTACAGGTAAATATTTAGGTGTTAATCAACCAGATATAGTAAGTTTATTGACTTTTCAATAGAAGGTTAATATAATAGAATATAAAGCCTCGTTACGTACATCAAATTGTTCAGGTGCAAAATAACAATTACTTGACAACATAATGGCGGATCTGATGGTTTTTTGTAAAATGTCTGAATACAGAAATACAAACTATTTAAACATAGTAATACTTACTGGAGGAAAACAGCCTCGGCCGTCTTGTCTACATGACTTTGGGACTAAACAGAAGAAACAGAAGAAACAGTGACATAAGTAGTCTATTTGGGAATCATGAGCGGGACTTTCACAACTAATATTATAGCAACGAGACAACAGGAATAACCATGCAATGGATACGCTATCTTAGACATGTAAGACATAGCGTGTTGCCAATGTAAAACAATAGAGGCGGTTTAAATTTTTATAGAAAACATAGGCTAAACGAACTCAGGTATGTTCTGTAATTTGTGATACAGTATTCGCGATACTTAATTCGAGTTTAATCAAGGACAGCAAGGACAAAGCTAATGTCTACTATCGATCAAAGATAACATAGCTTGACATATATACCAGACGCTGTGTCGAGTGGACCTCTTATAAGTTAGTTTCTATGCAAAGGCCTAGCTCTGTTATATTTATTTATCAAATTGTAAGGTTGTAGATATTTCTTAAATTGTCTAGTAACACCCTAAATTTTAAATGTCAGGGTATTTAAAGTAAACTGAACAAAAGCAGATACAGGAAATAATATTGCGGCCTTTTTTGGCATGGTTAGGTTCGAATTCGGATAATCTTGAAGGCTGACTAGTATCTTATGACTCATTGATAAAGGCGACTGACGATTTGATGCCGTTCTTTAAAGGCCGTGGGTTCGACACCCTACAAAATTGTCTGAACTATAGGATCTGTTTAAATTAAGAAAGAGTATTCCCAAATAATGATATTTTGTTTACAAATATAAACTAAATAGTTAAAACTAAAAAAAAACAAAAAACTAACCATTTTCCTGCACAAATCCGCCGCCCAGCAAATGAAGTACAAAGATGATCTGACTCTCAGTGAGAAGTGACGTCAGTCCGGGTGAATTGTTCTTTTAAAGTCTTTCTGGACACGCCCACCTGTACCGGTTGACTAATCACAGAGCTGCTTCTGTTCTTCAAAACTCCATGGAGTGTATTATTGTAATATCCTCTGTTGCCATGTACACTATGTATTTTTTCGTGTCATGGACATGGTAAGATGGCCAGGGCGTTCCGCTTCGAGACTTCTCAGAAACACGAGCTTGCAAATTCAATACACGTCAACAAGAATCTTGATATTTCGCTAGGTTAATTGTACTCCCTGGGACAAGTTCACTGAACCTTAAACAACATGTTCGCCGGAATAATTTAAAATTTTCCAGGCTGTCTTCCAATTTGCATGTATTTTGGATGCAAATGTTATCCTAAACTGCACATTTTCACTACTGCCAGAACTGGAAGTTGAATACAATTATGGATTAAAAACGTTTGCTTATATAATGCATGTATCATCAGTTTATTTGTGAGAAGAAGTAAAAAATAAAAAAATAAAAAATAAAAATACAGAATAATACAAAAAAACAAAACATTTCAATATATTGTACGTAGCATGGATATCA
>JAVFBW010150849.1:0-12256 GCA_034783835.1 Mopalia ciliata
GAACGCCCTGAAGTGATCAATTGCCTCATTTGGACACCCTGTTTTTAAAAACTTTTAAAATGCAGGAAACTTCTTAAATTGGACACCCAGTTAATTAAAAAAAAAAAAAAAAATGACCGTTTTAGACGCCATACTTTTGATTTCTGGCTAATCCCCTGAACACAGTCCATCCATATACATGTTATTTCACATTGCACTTGTTGATTAATAGCTGGAATTCCCAGAAATGATCAAATATTGAATCCCAATACTGTTTTGTTATTTTCTTAAGCTAATGAGGAACCGGCATTTGAGTGCTTCGTTTCCTTGAAAGAGTCATTGATAGGGCAAAGTACAGTAAAATAATTACCGGGGTTATTATCTATTTCTATTATTCTACATGAGACAAGTATCGCTTGTCAGTGTTGCTTCCTACCAAAGCTAACTTAAACTCCGATTCACATGTTCTGTGATGAAAGGCCATATCCGTGTATTGGTTTTTTTATGACATGCCTGAGGAAGTCTATGTCATAGACCTTTGTCAAACAATAAATCAATAGACGGATAGATTTATCATGCAGAATTCCCCTCTACTTTGTCATCATTGACTTTTTGCACCTTGGCAATTAAGGTGGCTTGAGCTGCTATGTCATTTGGAAAATGGATTTTACAGCTAAACGAGTAAGGTGGATATGTAGTAACATCTACCTGTCCATACCTTTCTCTCTATCCAACAGAACGAAAAGATACAAGCCAAAACAAAGGACACTAGCACAACCAAGATCTGAAGTGTTTACATAATGCTGGAAAATTAATTTTCCTCCAGTGCTAAGTAATGACAGCATTGCAATGGTTGTTTTTAGCAATATATCTTCTCTCTGAAGAAGAAACCAAACAGAATTGCTTAGAGAGAGAAGCGTATTGGATTCAAACTCTTCAAACCTTGTATCCACTGGGTTTCAATTGGGAACCAGGTAAAGGGTCTAAAAAAGAAATAATTTCATTTGTTTTCCAATATGACCAGCCAAGTACCCAGTTTGCTAGTCTCCTTTTACATGAATATCAAAAACTTGTACCTAAAATGTCTTCTCCTCTCTCACAAAGACCCATTTTAGCATACAAGAAAAAAAAAATGGACCTACTGGGTAAGGCGAAACTTCCCTCTGTATCAGACAGGTTGGAACTCATTGTAACTATTCATTCATTAATCATTGCATCTATGAAATACTTATTTGTAGGCTGATTTATTCCCAAACCATGCTAGATAAATTTTAACAATATTTGATACACCATATTTATGGCTATTACCTTCTCTGGAGATGTTTGTAGGTTACCCATAACACAATTCGAGATTAAGGTTTATTAAGAAACTTGTCTCTGGGAGTTATCTAGAACATTCTAATTGATCTACATCCCTGTACCAGTGTGATTGCTTTTAGAAATACATATATTAAACTTGTATTGATTGTAAGTCATTGCATATCAAGATTCACGTCTCTTTGATCAGTGTAGATTGTTGTAACATTGATGCAGTTCATGAAAAGCAAGCAACGTTGTAGTAGTTTTGACCAGTGTTCATTGCCCTGTTGATTGTTGCAATTTTTCGATCATACTGAATTTGCTAGAAGCTAGGGTGATGAACTTTTCACCAGGTCAATGACTGTTTGTTTACTTTCATTTTTCTAGTAGTATCTCTGACCCAGAACTTATTGTTCAGAAATATTTTGGTAGGTAAAATGAGGTTTTCTACAGTGTTCTGTTTGTTGTTCAAAAATTATATCTAGAAATTTCTGCATCTTGCTATATAAGTGAGAAGGATTATATGATAAGAGATTAGTCTCAAGCCAGTCAACACTCAGTGTAATTCTGAACCTAGCCTGAATATCTCTGTGAGGAAATTGCTCATACCGGATCTGAGAAATACCACAAAGGACTTTTTGAATAATCCTAGGTGTTGTGGATAATAGACACTAGTCAATTGGAAGATATGGTGATCACCCTGAAGAGGAGAAAATCAGAACAATTCTGTATTTTACACCTTGGAACTGTGCATCTAAGAATTTGTTGCTGTAGACTTACAGATTGTCATAACAGACCGGTTAATGAAGTCACACACCTGGACTCAATAATAAAGCAGGTTTATACACTGGTCCATTGTAGGCTATATTTAAGTTGCTTGATATAAGCCTAATATTAGTATTGTCTCTTGCCTTCGATAGTATCTCTTAAATTATTTCTGCCATTGAATACTATACTGTATTTCACTGTTATTGTTGTTGTTAATTTACAATAAATATTGTAAATAAATAAAATCGCTGATCATTTACTTTCTGTTTGGTTTCTACCATACCATTATAAACAGATCGGATTCACCTTGTCCCCTTTACTAGCTAGTATACTAGGGTTTAAAGGGAAACTATGCTTTCATGTCATCACACTCATATGGCAGCCCAGGGTGGGAGGAAAACTCAACCTCGACAAACTATGAGATGACATGAATAGCAAGACGCAATGTAAAGACCCAACAAACAGATCTCCTTTATTCTGGCCCTTCCCTCGAAGAGCAAATGTTAATATAAAGATGGTAGGAAGATCTCCAGCCTTAATACTTCTGAAAACTCAGGTAGTAGGCGAGAATATGACTTATTAAAGCAAATCTTTACCATACTGCATATTGGTCTGGCGTTTGAAAAATCATCAGGAAATCGTCACAGTTTAAGGATCCGTCGTGTTTTGACCAGCTCTAAAAAGGAGACATGAAAATAACAAATAACTGGTGAAAACAGAAGCCAGACCTTTTGGACTTCGTACGAATAAACTTTTCAACAGCTCTGGTTGACATCATTATAAACTGCGAGGCGTGATGAGGGTTAACATCCTTCGACTCTATTATTAAGTTCATAAATAAAATGCTTTAAAATTGTGTTTAATAAGTGTTTAACGCCGTTAATGTACTAGTATGACTGTGTGTCAGCCAAACGGATGGAGAAAACCACCCCCACTCAACTTGTAACACAGAAATGACAGGGCAATCGTCAGAGAAGACTCCTTACAACTCCAGACACACATTGGCTTCATGCACCTTTCCCTAACCCACTTGATATTCGGAGGACTGTGGTTCCATTCAAACGGTGCATACTAAATATTAAAACAGTTTCGTGTTGTTTAGAAATGGTCAGGAATAGAAATATCTGTTGGGATCATGTATGTTAAGAATAAGCTTTTCTTCACGAGAGGGAGCTCACCCGAATAATGGAGGCAGGGTAATCTTTTTCGGACCAACCAAGGTCACGACAAAGCTTCAACACATTTTCCATGGACATGGTTTCTCCAGTCAGTCTTGGACTCTCCTTAAACATTTTGGTATATATGACGGTTTCGGCTTGTGATAAAGGCATGATTAAGTTGAACTTCTCTGCAATCTGCATTAAAAAGAAATATTACTTTGACACAAATAATACCAGGGGGTTGTAGAAAAATGGTTATTAATTTTACTACTAAAAAAAGAATCGTGGATTTTGCATCGGTCTATAACCACAGTGACACCTTTAGACGCTTGGTCATGACTGGAACATATCCGACAGCGTACAGTTAAAGCAGAGAGAAGGAAACATTGCGAGTACGGTGCAGGTTTCGTTTTCATGCTTATTACAGCTCTAAGGAGGGTTACAAAGAAGGCCTACATTTGGTAAAGGCCTTTAACCAGAGTCTTTAAAACAGAAAAAAAAAACTTTGGATTCCGATAGCTAAAATATCACCGGACGTCCATTCTGATACGGAATCAATTAATGAAAAAAACAACAACAATAAAATGCTTAAGAATATAGTATAACGCTGTAGCGTCAAAGGACTTGTTACCTTCTCCATTTTCCTGTGGCCATATTACATGTCAGGTACCAACGCCATAACGCAAGCTTGAATTTTTTGAAGAAATATACCTGCGCTGCACTGAATTCAACCCAGTCTTAAAATATATCCTTCAAATTCATATCTCGAAGTTCCTGGTTTTATAAAGGCCTCCGTAACAGTCATTTCTGATAATTTGTTGTCGTTAGAGTTTTACCGAGACTTTATGTTGTCGGATACCTATGCATAGAATTTTTAGGCTAGGTGCTGTCTAGACGGATTTATTTTATGACTGAATCGAACTAAATGTAGCCCAGCTCCTACGTTTCTTTCCAAAAAATCTGGGCTCGCCTTTATGGCGATGATACTCAACATACAACATGCCCACATGAAAATGGGGATGGTCATACTTCATTTCAGGCCTCGTTATATGTATGCTTCATTTGACTAACTATTTCACCTTGCCACAATGAACTGTTCAAGCTAAAATTGTTTGCACCATAAGTAATATTCAAGTCAAACTTCTTAACCAGAAACCAGTTGAATAAGTAGAATACAGCGAAATAAATAGCACTATCCAAACAGAAATAAAGATACGACTTACCCAACTGAGATGACTGAAGTGAACTGCTGATTTTTCGATGGCTCACAAATCATTTGATCAATTACCGAAACAAACCGGTTTTTAAATGGGTTCTATGACAACCAGGTAGTCTGTACTGTGAGCAATATGCAAGTCCTCTATTACTGGCCTGCCTGTTAAACTCTACAGGTATATAGCCAATACAACAAACTGACAATCAAGTGAAAATCATTGAATCGTGGCTAGTGTTATACACGACAAACAAATAGGGCATTGAATATTTATCGATAGATCGTAATCAGTTCAGAATCTATTCAACGCAACAATGCTTATAATGCCTGAGCGACAATGTGGCGGGATATGGCGCAGGACCCCAGGATGATTTGGCAAAGGGCCGAGGGCGCTCCCGAGCCTCCGAAACTTTCAAGATTATGGGGGATTTAATTTAATCATCATCAAAGAGGACTTTTCTTTTCGTGTTAAAATTAAAATCTGTGGATATTTAGCTGCTTCTTTTACACATTTTCATTTTGGCTTCATCTTGCCTCTTATCGAACCAGACCATGTTGTGTACAGTCGTTTCTTTACCTATATGTATTGGGGTGGCCAATTCGTTACCAAGGCATTACAACACAATTAAAGGACAGAACCTCGTGTTACACACGAAGTGGTCGATCATTTTTAAATCAACATTTCGCTTTAATTGTCATATCATCAGGACTAGCTTTGATCGATACATGATTTTGATGAACCAAATAGACGAGGTTCTATTGGCCGCTACGCCCTAGAATATCTCAGATCGAGGGAGTTTTGAGAGACAATCTCAACTCATTTTGGCAATGAAACGTAAGAACATTTTTAACCTGCAGCTTTAACGGATACAAAGAAACAAAGACAAGAGCCACGAGAGTTTAGATTTAATTTGTATACTAGTATATTCTATTAAAGTCTGCAAATATGGAATGTATCAGATATCATATGCAATTACAAAAACAAAATGCCTGCACTGTTGATGGTCAGGCTGTGTACTATATTTTAGCTGTCCACCAAATTACGATAGGTTATTGATTACTACAACCAGATGTTACCTGAACAGCAAGTCCAAATGATTTGAGTTTATGGTGTTTCTGTTTTCTACATTGGAAGACTGCAGACTCAAAATTAAGGTTTATTTCTTCGGAAGTTGATTTTAAGTTAGCTTTATAAAAAAGGCCTACATGTTACACATCTAGAACTGGCCCGGTAGACGGATGCCTCTGAGACGAACTGGTAGCAGTTCGAGTACCTTGTAACATTGAGACAGCTATAAATAAAAGGAACGTCATTGCAACCAAATAAGATGATATCAAAGCAACAATTAGTCAAACCACTAGAAGCTAGAAGCCTCTAAACGGGACATGAGTAATGTATTTTCTACATAAAAAAGAAGGGATGTGCGGAGTCGATTTGGTATCGCACTATACCATTTATGTAGTATTATTTTGATGTGTGCGTTATTCAGTATTAAGGTGCTACGATAAGTAAGGGCTGAACGTTATTCAGGAAAAAGCTGGTCGAAAGTTATCACAATGTATAGCTAATTCCTCCGTCTTAGCCCTACGTCACGCCTATCTCAACCCGTGAAGAAAGTTGAAAATTGATTCGCCGCTAACGCTGGCCTCTCAAAACATATACTTTATTTTTCTCTGTTTTTTTTTAGATAAACTGAAAACAAGTACTGGAATTTTACCTACTTGCAATATTTATTTTCTGACGGTTTTGAATCTTGCAAAGGGAGATAACTTATAGGCCTACGTGTCAACTCGGACGATTAATAAAATAAAACTCTATTTAAACGTCAGAAAAGAAGGAGCTATAGCTTATGGTGTCTTTAATATAAAAAAATAATCAGAGAAAAATCAGATATAAGTTTTGAGAGGTCGGTGATAGCGGCGGATCAATTTCCAGCCTTCACCATGGGTTGAGATAGGCGGGACGAAGGGCTATAAAGACGGAGGAATTACCCAATTCATTGCGCTAGTCTAAAGTCAGTTCGCCTAAGGCCACAAGTTAAGGTCTGTATAATAGAGTAATTATACTTGAATGTCCACTCATGCCTCTTTGTCCTGTAAAGTCAGAAAATACCGGGTATACTGAGCCCTAGCCGTCAACATCCCTAAAGGGACAGGCCATTCTAAACATTATTCCCGGACCCACCTGCGGAGATTCCATCTCTAAGGTATCACCGAGCCATCTTGTCTGGTTTCCGATATTTCGAAAACCAGATTTCAGCGCGGAACGATACTGTTCGAATCACAGCGTGGGTGAACTTCGGAATACTTTGCAAACAACAAGAAGAGTGTTGCTTTATTTGTTATTTTAAAATGTAGGCTTCTAGAGGGAAAAATGTATATACTTTGGTTTTGGTTCTGTTGCTTTAACTTGTTAAATGCATAAAATCGCCTGTACAAATCAATAAACACATTATGTTCATTATGTTTTTCTTACGACTTTCACATAAGCGCGTACATGTATAAATATTTTGACAAAAACTAGTTCAAGTTCTATGTTTATCCACCCAGCCGAGGATCGAGTTTTAATTTAACCAAAATAAAAAGATGTTAGCCGTTAAAATTCAAAAAGGTATTGGTTTCATAATCGCACACCATCGTATAAGTCAATTAACCTGAAGTCTAATGCCAAGTCTAAATTAAAGAAATAAATCCCGACAAAGTGGTATGTTTATCTTCTGCTATAGACATTGTGAGTAATACATTGATGTATTCCACAACCTGCTCAGTGTCGGTTCACATGACATAGGCCCACACATCTGGTAACTTGTTTAGGATGTCTCGTATTTGGTATCTCAGATAGTCTACACTGCCGTAGATTCTAGTTTATGGTGGATGGTAACCCTGATTTCTCTTATGCTTGGTTGTGAACTCTATTTAGTGGATCAATGGTGACTGATTTTTTAGGAGTAACTTTTGGCTGGCTGTTTTCAGATTTTTTTTTAACTCCGTAGGACTGCATTGTTCAATTACTGGTAATCCTTTCCGAATAATAACCTTGAGTTGTCACGGCAGCGCAGAAGAAAAGAAATGTTGCTGCTGGCTTTAGTTAATCTTGATCTCCTTACTGACTGACCCGCGTATAACTATACTACTGTTTTGTTTTATTTTAAAATGAAATAGCTGTTGAGGGAGGCACCAGTATCAGAAGTGTGTTTAGCTGATGTGCACTGAATGCCAATTGAACATACTAGTTTGTATTTTCTGTCAATCCATGTACCCACAATTGTTTGGAAACGCAAGGGTTTTCATACACATTTCCAACTATTTTATACCAGGTCACACCATTTGTTTTATTTTTTGTTAACAATAGGTTGATTTAGTAGTTCGACATTCTTTTATCATATCATTTTACGCCCGTCATTTGGACGTATTATGTTATGGGGTTTGTCCGTATGTCTGTCTGGCTAAACCCGTGCATCACATCAAAGGGGGATAAGCAGTTGACGACTGGTGTTTTCGCATCGTAATAGCACGTCAACAGGATTTACAGATCGTGGAATCGTGATTACGTCTCGTAGTAGTGCCCTAGAATGCTTTTCGTTGTAAGTACGAGTAAAAAATTTAACACGATGGTGACAACGACGAGTCCCGAACGGAGCGTCACCACTAAGCTACAACACGGGCGTTCATTAAACAGAATTACAGTTCCAATTTTGTTTGTCGAACGCAATAGTATTTCACTTATATTCCGACGAACTCTCCACTTCTTACTCTGCACTGATTAGTATGGGGCACTTGGCATGTTATATACATTCACTGTCATTCATAGACCTGTAACTATTTGTTAAATGTAAGCCATTTCCCATGTTTGTTAGGAGTACACCTATCTGGAATAAACAATTCTTTGAGGTCGTCTGTGAGGTTCAGGAATAATGGTTATTGACTTTAGAGGCCAATACTGTTTTCTAGCAATCGATCGATTAATTGATTGATCGATCAATCAACCAATCAATTAAATATTAATTCAGTTGGTAAATCAATCAATCAATCAATCAATCAATTAATCGATCAACCAATCAATCAATCAATCAATCAATCAACCAATCAATCAATCAGTGGGCGAATCAATCAATCAATCAATCAATAAATCAGGCAACCAATCAATCAATCAATCAATCAATCAAGCTATTAAGCAATCAATCAGTTACAAAATAAATAAAACAATCATTAAATTATCAATTTTCTCCGTTATTATAAGATGAATCCGTCGGCCACTACTTTCGTCAGCAGCCGCCAAACAAAGTAATGAATGTCACAGGCGTTACATGTACTTGTTAGCTAAAGAATTGTTTCACTGAAACCAATTGGAACTCATTTGTTTAATTTCACTATTTGGAATATACAAAAGAACACAAGTGACATTTCGTCAGACAATTGACTGGAGCATAACAGCCCAATGAGGAGATTGTAGGCCTGCTCAGAATAAATACTCGGCTGTTTACATCGTGACTTGAATACATTAACCCACAACATGGCGATTCTCGATGGTTTGATAACATAGTACTCCATTAATTCTCCATACAGTCTATTTGAGTTCGCCTTGTAGAACATTGTTATTGGGGAAGTCTTCAGTGAAAAGGTTTGTTTGCCAAAACCTTGAACGATGACGCCGTTGGCCCAGAAAATAAAATTGTCCACCTTCTTCGAGAAAAGTTAAATATTATCCAAAATACAGTATTTTTATATTCAGAATATATTCAAGGAAATTCAGTAGCAAAATAGTCCAAATTCTTTACCTCTATTGTTTTAATAGCGCATGCGCTATTGGTCACCCTGAATATACTTCATTTAACTCCATACAAAAAGTACTTTTAGAGATAGTGCAGATTAATGTAGGCTTAAGTTTGATTGGTCAGAAATTATTTATATATCCGATGTATAGTCTTCATTTACACAATGGAACCTTTGTTATAACCAATGACCAAACTTCCATCAAGTTTTATAAGTCAAACACAACCATATGCCTAACAGAAATAATGACATGGCAAGTTGATTAAGGCAAAATAATGGCCAACATCATTGACTACCTGAGGGCTTCGGCATCACTTGCGCCCTTGTTGGCTGATCGCCGAGACTGTTGCCATTAGCAACAGGCGTGCCACCATCGTGGATAATAATGTCTTCAAGTCTTTGATTGGTTAAGTGGAATGGTGAAAATTCATTGTCAGACATTTGCCTTCGCATGATCCTTTGCTGACGCGGATTGATATGGCTGAGAAAAGGTTTAGTCCGATCGTCTGATGACTCGACCTGTAAAACAACAGGCGGTTGTTGAAGTACGATCATTGGATGAGCAGAAGGCGGAAAACTTTCACCAGCACCCGTGCTTATCTCACCTGGTGACTGGACATGCGTACTCCGGCTTCTATTACCCGGATTATTGTCCGATAAAGGAATTTGCTTATCACTATTACTTCTTGAAGATTTCCTGTAAAATTCGTCTGGAAAAGCAAGCAGAGATCCAAATTTCAGTTTTTAATTTCTGTAGACAATTACAGTCAAGCTATAATCTCTATCACTACTTTACAACAATATCGTTACACTTCAGGGGCCGGTTGCTCGAAGTGCTATTAGGTTTTGTCCTTGTTTAGATTATCTCACCTCGTGTTGATTTTTTGTTTATTAGGGTTTAACGCCTCTTAAGGTTATTTCGATCACATGACGGCGTGCCAGCCCAATGGGTGAAAGAAACCACCCTGAACGATACTAGCATTACAGAAAAGCAAACTGGCCAAATACAGGACAATCGTAGAAAAATACAGGACAATCACAGGACGCAATACAAAAACACATCAGCTCTGTGTTCCGCTTTAGCTTTGAATCCCCAGGGCAAACAGGAAGCTCCCTCCCAAACTTCTGCATTGACGCTGGTAAACATGACTAAAGGTATATACAGCAACATACAGCAGAGATGAATTAAACGACATATTTCAATCAGTTGATTTCTTGTAAATAAATAAATAAATAAATAAATAAAAAAAAAAAAAATAAAAAAATAAAAAAATAAAAAATAAATAAATAAATAAAAAAATAAAAAAATAACCATAAAGCCTAATATCCACTTACTTGATATATTTAAAAAGGCAGCGCCCCACATCACACTCCATATCCAGCCCAACAGGAAAAGGAAGGCCGTCAAAAACTGCAGTAGAGCTACTCCACTATTCACGCGAACAATGCTTAACTTTGTGGCTCCCTTTTGGCGAATTTCGGAACAGCACAGCACAGTCAATCCAGCGATAAATGTACCTGTTAACAAAACAAAAGTTAGCAGCTCTTAACTTGTTTCGAAAAAGATTATGCAACTCGAATGCACGGATGGTTCAGACATAGTGAATGACCTCTTTCCAGCTGTTTGTTTGTCTGTTTGATTAGGGTTTAACGCCAGATGACGGTGTGTCAACACAATGTGTAAATGGAACCACCCTGGACACAACTGGCAACAAACAAAGACAAGACAAGACGATAAAATGCAGGAGACCCACAGGACGTAATACAAATACACCACAAACCTATCGTCTTCATGTTGCCCCTTAGCTCTAAGAGCGCCAGGGCAACATGCTCCTTCCCACCACGCTATGCATACAGTACGTTAACCCAGCTTTAAGCTGTGCTTCATATTTGGTTATTGATACATTTTCCTAACAATCTGACCTCAATTGTCCAGTAGCTAGCCGGTTTCCCGCCAAAGGCTCATTTTTTAAAACTATTTTTGAGAGTCATCATGATCAACTCAACTGTTTTACTTGTAAGTGTTAAAGTTATGATGCTTAACACCATATTGCTTAGCGTAGTATGTTGCAAACTTATTTTATGTTCTCGTATCCACAAGACAAATTTGCATGAAACAATTCCAAAAGAGATGTTTTATTTTATGACAGAATTTTGTGAAAGGCAATATTTTCCATGAAATAATCTATGAACCTGCTTTGAAGTTTTTATGTATACAGCATAAATACGTGCAAGTGACCGACCAAGTATGCAAATAACAGCTATACTGATGGAATTATGATTGGAGTCAATCCCACCAATCGTGACAGTTTGAAGTTGATACGGAATTTACTTTCAAGTTACCGTGTTCACAACAAATGCAGACGCGAATAGTGTAAAATAGACCAAGAAGGACATGTCGTGTTTGCGGACTGGAGAAATACAACCCAAAACGTCGTCCATATTCCATGTTTGTTGCTAATCTGTGAGCTGGTTTTAAAGTTATCATGCTAATAACATGTGTGATGGACGGCCGATAGCATATCAATTTTCAATCCCCTCAGCACTTAAATAGTGGTGGATAGACATATGAAGATAAAATAAACAGTACAAATCACTTATGAAGGAAAAGTCACTTGAGCTTGAAAATTGACCCGTGGGCTATAAAACAATTCTGATATAATACAACACTACAATATCAAAGCTAACTTTTATTTAGCATTACCATTTCCGTGAAATTCGGAGGAATGTTATTGAGTGGAATGTAATGTTTTGATAAAAGACTACCCGAACGGTTATTCCAAACAGCAAGTGGCTTCATAAAAATATTTATGCAGTATTTGGCAAACATAATAGACCTACTAAAAAGGTGGTATTCCTAATATTCGGATAAAACTATTGAAAAAACATGAAGAAATTCTAACAACAATGTTTTAAAAAAAGTTAAAAAGTGTGACAAATTGACCCATGATCACTACATTGGCAAAGGGCTAAGCTGATTTCCCTAACAAGCACTAATGACATGATTCGTAAAGAGTATATCGTAACTTATTGTTATTTATAAGTTTAGTCGCCCAGGCTGTTC
>JAVFBW010150871.1:0-12255 GCA_034783835.1 Mopalia ciliata
ACTTATGCCTACATTAGGTCCTTTAATCAGGTGTGTAAATGTCACGATAGCGAAGGGGTGATGGCATGATCCCATCCCTGTAACATGTCTCATCTGATGTCTTCTAAAAGAGAATCGACTATAGTCCCACGTGATACATTGACTTTAAGATACACCCGGGCCATATTGTTTTAAACTTCTTCTATTTGCCGATTCGTGGTAAATGTCGTCCCACATATTACCGGAAATTATTGCACGATGACCTGGCATAGCGTACGAGAGTTGTCTTTGTATCGTCCACTATTGAAACTCTCGCGAAATACGATTGATCTGATGCGGGATGTTTTCATAACAAGAAAGTGACAGATCGTAAAAAGCAAAAAAGTATAAAGTGTTTAAAAAAATTTAACTTATTTTGACGGACACGGTCTTTTTAAACAAATAAAATCCGAACACCTGAGTTACTCCAAGTAAACATGTCCTATACGAGTTTTCGGTCCTCATGCTGTGTGCATGGTCCTCAAGTGTGGACCGAAAGTTCGTATGGTACATGGTCACGTGCATGGTGTATCTCGAGAGTTCGTGTTTTTATTCATTTACGGCAAACCACATACGGAATTTAAACAACATATCAAAATCTTTTTTTTCCCTAAAAACAGGATCGAATAAGCGCTTAACTCGGTTCCCACGGTTGCAGGCAAAGTAGCTTAAAGGCGTTTTTTCTTAAGTTACCAGACTGATTTAACTAGAGTGCTATTAGCCAGATATCGATATAGGAATAATTTTTATTAGAAATGGAATTTACATTTCTGACTATATTCAGTATAACATTACAACTAAAACAGACGAAATATTTGCATATGTACTGCTACACAGCCATATGTCTATACATAAGGCACGAACACACACTCAGTGCAATAACGAGCTTCACGTTCAATTTGAATCTACAATTATATACATGTACCGTGTTTAAATTGTGTGTATTGAGATTTCTTACTTTAATGGAATAATTAAGGACGTCACAAGAATTGAGAGACAAGCGTCTTAAAGTCTATTTATATATTGCATAAATGATATATGTTGATTGCAATATTAATGGGACGCTCTTCGCGCTGCCTATGCAAACACATATACATGTGCTTTAAACGGTATTTAAAAGTCGAATATTTCTTTTAACTTTTAATAAAGGCGACTTGAAGATTTCATAGTTTTAACTTTTTTATATGCGAACTTAATTTTGTGGATGTTTTACATCTATTTTGTAAGATTACCTATATAGTTTGTTTATATTGTGACTTTGGTTAATTGTTTTCAGTGTGGTTGTTTTATTCTTGTGAATATACATGTATGTTAATCGTCTCCGGGCTAATAATTTTTATTCCATAATCAAACACAAATTAGAAACAGTTGATTGTAAAATGTGTTTTAGACAGTATCCCTTATGTTAATATAAATGCCCAGCAAATACTGTCTCAATGTCGTTACCTTTTATAAGGGTCTTGTGTGTGAGGACCTTGGGGATGATCGGTAATCTATTGACCGAGTTTTATTTTTTATATCAAACATCACAGAATAAAGTTTATTATTATTATTAAACCATTGCGTTCACAATGACCCTCATTTCTCTTCTTTTTAAAGTTTAGGATTCAAACTTTATCCAGTGATAAAATAAATTCTAAATTTGTGTGACAAATAGTTCAATTTGAACTAACAATTTCATCTTATAGGGAAGCTATTCTTAAACACTAATCTTAACCACAGGTGGTTTGTTTCTTTGTAACTTTTCCACAAAGAAACGTCCTAGTTCTAAGCAAAATTTTAAGAAACAGATGTATTTTGTCCCTCAAATTCAATTATTTAACAATTATTTTTGTCTTTACTATTGGGTCGTCTCTAAATTCAGATATTTCTAATCTACATTTATAGGGTCGAAACTTTCCCACCATAAATATATACTTGTACAGTCCTACGATTGAGGGCCGGATTTCACGAAGAAACTTCTAACTAAAGTGGAAATCTGTATAGTGACGACTTCAAGATATATATCAAGACTATACGGAAATATTTCATATTGGGTATTTACTAAGTGTTATTAGGAGATTAATTTTCAGATCTTCAATTAAGTCAAAAACTGTTTCATGAAATCCTCTCAGGATATTATTCATCTTAGCGATCCGCGCTGGCTGTTTGTATAGGTGACATCTCTCAATAGAAAATAGTATTTATAAATTAAATCTCTTGTTTGATTTTATTGGAGAAGTTATAATAAAAAAGAATGTTATATATGATTATTGATCCCATTTTGATCTCATTCGGGATTCAGATTGTTCATCTGGCTTTACGAAATAACATTTTTGTACCGGTAAGTCTTGGTGTAAATCAATTCATTATTCACAACTATATAGTGGGTTTTGTAATGTTAGTTTTCAGAAAAAAATATAGTTTACCATGATTTATTATTTCAAAAACATTATAATTATTTATATGACGAGTGATTAATACTTGTCAAATTACTCTTTACTGATAGACAAGAATTTGTTAACATTAATGATGAAATATATGAATAACCCACGACACAAATAGGTGTTCCACAGGGTTCAATACATGATCCAATCTTCTTTTATATGTATAATAAAATAATATATAGGATTCAGTGCATCCCGTCGATAAATATTCGACGCATTTCCTCGAATACAAATGCGTGCGTGGTCGTTCTGTCGTAAGCCTCTGTAGCTCAGTCGGTTAGGGCACCAGCCCTGCTAACCAGATACCTGGGTTCGATTCCTGGTGGAAGCAGTCAAGCTTTTCTATAAATAAACATATATACGTCATTTAGCTTTACACTTTTTTACAATATCTACAATAGGTGACTAGAAATATAACAAAAGTATCTTATTGATCTACTGCAAGATATATTTTCATAACTGTGTACCAACTCATACGGACTACTGTATCTCTATACAGATATCAGCTAGCAGCAAATTATTCATTTTTTTAAAATACAAAAATGGAAAACGCGTCTCATTTTGTCTTAGAATAAAATTAGAAACAAATATAGCATAGTGTAATATAACATATTGTGCGCATCCTTCAATATTATAATGGTTTATATTATTATTACTGTTTGTCGTTATTATTTTGTATAATTACTCGTGTTTTAGAGTTCTGCGCCTCAACCAAACATATAAGCTCCTTCATTTCATTGGCTGTAAAATTAACGTTTGGAGGTGTTTTCTTAAATTATCATTGCCACTGGAGAGGGGTTACATGGTTCAAATTTATAAATATATCCACCTGCACGGAATTGAATCCTTATATTTACCATTTATGCCATTTAAATTCACTTTAATTTTATAATAAAGTAAGACGTTAACCTCGTCATGAAATTCATTCAAATATGTATTCCAAATGCGCGTGATTTACATAAACAGGTTTGCCTGGAAAATTATTGTATATATTTTATATATCACGCGTTGATTATCATAAACCATTCAGGACTAAGCAGACATTAAAAAAAAACGCTTGGTTTAGAACTGCAGAAAAATTCATACACGAAGAATGTTAATGAAATAGTAAAACAATTTATTAAGTTTCACGTCAGTTTTCCTTCTTCGCTAATTTTGCATAATCTCAATCGTCTAATTCAATTAGGCGAGGCGATTGTCAGTTCTGGTATTATAATGTCTTGTTAGAATATAAATAATGTATTTTGATCTGTTCGTATTATCAAATCACCTTCAATCAATTAGCATGTACTGGTGGTATATAAAGGGAGTATAGTAATGTAATGGATAAACTGAAAGAGCAGGTCTCTTCATGTTAAGGTGAGCCGGTCTCCCGTACAAACTGAAACTGTCTGATTTCAAGCCCACAATGGCACTTCCAGGAATCTCAAACTTTATCGCAGTTGCAGGTTGCATCCTGGTAACAACATACTCATTTCATCTGCCAGAGAAAACGTTGAATAGAGAGGGTAAGTTCTAACATTCCTATCGCAACATTAAAAAACTGCGTGGGTGGTCTAGGTATCGCATGCTGGCAATGTGGTGCCTAACTCCGAGGGTCGTGGGTTCGATTCCCAGACGGGTTTCATCCTGCCAAATTTTCTGAAGTAGAAACTGTTCAAACTTGATAATGATATCCCAAAATATCGAAACAAACGTCTGGTCTAGGACCATGACGGTTAAGACGGTTCACTTTGAACAATTAGTGACAAACGTTTGTTTTTTTACCTCACCAGAACGACCCATTTTGAAACATTGATGGCAAACGTTTTGTTATAAATTTTGCCAGAACGATTCATCTTGAAACATTAATGGCAAAGATTTTATTTAGCATGCATGATGCTACATGTAATGGTAATTAACGTTATAACAGTTGCTGCCTGGCCTTTCAAGTTTAATACAATATCCATTCGCCTTTACTCGTTAATAAGACAAAATGCAGTTATATCGGATGACCTTTTTTCAAACATCATAACATATTCTGATTGGATTAAATCATGTTAGTAATTGTATAAGTCTTTTGTGAACTATATGAATGAATTCACTTGAGAAAAGCCCCGACATGTTGGCGGAAAGCTCGCACAATAAACCATTACGTGAAGTACCACAGGAGTTTTATTTATTTTACTGTAATCTTTGAATGATTTTTGTTTCTTGAAATTCTATGAACTACGATCTATTTACACTAAGAAAGTGTGTTCCCAAGATAACTGATAACTATAGTGTCTCATTTTTTTTTTAACAAAAAGACTGTTTACTATAATGTCTCCCTTTTTTAACGAAAAAACTGCTAACTAAAATGTCTCCCTTTTTGAACGAAAAAACTGTTTACTATAATGTCTCCCCTTTTTAACGAAAAAACTGCTATCTAAAATATCTCCTTTTTGTTAGAACGACAAGCCGCTTTTCTTGGTAGTGGAGAAAATATTGGAACGGGGCTCGGCCTTGGTACACAGACACTTAGTAAGTAGATTTACCTTAGATCAACGATTGATTGATTGATTGATTGATTGATTGATTGATTGATTGATTGATTGATTGATTGATTGATTTGTGTTTTACGCCGTGTTTAGGCGAATTTAACAGATATGATGCCGATGTATTCCAACAATAATTGACACTAGCACAACCAAGATGGGAAGTTTGTTCATACTGTTGGAAAGTTAATCCTTCTCTAGTGCTAAGTAAAGACTGCATTGCTACTCTTCAAACAAACTACATGTACTCTTAGCCAGAGAGGCGGTTAGATAAAAAAAAACCTGAGAGTAATTGTGTATCATTGCTACTGGTTAAAAATGGACATATTACCAAATAGAAAGTGAAAAGTAAAACGAATTAGCTCATTGAGTCTATGGGTTTCAAAACCCTGGCAGTGAGGGTCGCCGCTACAACTTTTCGTCCCTTTGCTCTTTGGGCTTGTAACTATGGGACTGAGAGAGATAAACCGCAAAATGGTTGTTGTTGTTGTACATACGAAATGAATTTTGCACACCTTTTTCAGCTCATCACTTACTAGTATATAGTCAAATATCTGTAATATTCAGTATCTAAATGTATCAACCAGCAGCGCCTAAGAAGAAAACCAAACTTATTAAATTTAGTTCCCGTCTGACACAATTTAAGATCTAAATATAAATGTCTGTACTCTTCTCGGTGTTTATTAATTACTTCTCAGATGTGGACGGACAAAACCTGACTGTAGCTGGTGGATATTCCGGGGTGTCCGGTGGGTTGAGTGTGGAATCTAACGAACTGTTGGCTCTCAGTCCCAACGTCACGTCTTATTTAGTGCGTCAGATAATGCAGTTGACAAACAACCAATCAAATCTATTTCTCGGCGGTAGGAAGAAACGACAAGCCTTTTTAATGGGAATGCAACCAAATGGTGAGTGTGTCAGATGCTTTTGAAAAGCTGATTTTTAATGTAACTGCGGGTATAGAGTAACATCTATCTAATATTGCATAGGTCGTAGCCCTACGTCCCACATAGCACAATGAATAGGGCTAATTCCTCCGTCTTAGCCCTACGTCCCGCCTATCTCAACCCATGGTGAAGGTTGGAAATTGATCCGCCGTTATGGCCGGCCTCTTAAAACATATATCCGATTTTTTTATGATCAAACTCCTTCTTTCTTTTCTGACGTTTAAACAAAGTTTTATTTGAGTTTCTCGCCCGAGTTGACACGTATAAGCTATCTCCCTTTGCAATAATAAGATTAAAGCCCGTCAAAAAAGAAATATCTTGTTTGAACATCCATCAGTCGTCATGTCTTTCTAAAAAAGAAATATTGCCAGTGGGTAAAATACTAATCAATGGTTTCAGTGTGTCTAGAAAAAAACCAGAGAAAAATCAGAAATAGTTTTTTTGAGGCTGGCCATAGTGGCCTATCGTTTTTCAACTTTCCCCATGGGTTCAGATACGCGGGACGTAGGGCTAGGACGGAGGAATTAGCCCTATACAGTGTGCTAAATGAAATGCTGGTTTTCGTCCGATACTCTTAACTTTAGCTTTCAAAAGTTTCGCAAAACTGACAAATCGACATTCAGTTTCACCATCCTCAGCCGAATTTTAACCAATCACCTACCAGTTCTTTCGAAAGTGTGAGTGAATTATATTTCCAGTATGACATCACGTAATCCCAATCCATTAGGTAAAGTTCACAATCACCCGAGTCACTGTTATAAACTGCTATTAAAATACCCATTTGCGCCTCCTGGTGACAGAAAATTTTGAACAAGTTCAATGAAAATGATGACCGTCATTTGGTTTTTGTAATAGTAATTCCACTCATGACTTATGGTGCAATAATGGAAGGGCATGCTGCTATTTTTATTTGACCGCGACGTTCTGTTGACAGACCTATTGGTATGTGTTAATCAAGAATTTCCCATTCCTTTTAAAGCATTGCTTACTGTTCGGAATTAAATCAGTTAAATTGTATCTGCTGATAAATATATCACGTCGACATATATGACGACGGATTGTCCACTGCACACTTCTCCTTGCCAGATTACGGTGAAAAACCGGGAAGAAACCTCGTACAAACCATCCCCGCGATTGCCGGGCCCACATCGCAAAGCTCGCTCATATACCTGATGGTCGTCAGGCCGACTCGATCCCGTGGACGGTATAACGAAGTAGGATAGGTAAGCGCGTAGGCGCAGTCCCGTCGACATCAGAGACCAAGTTATATTAAACTCACAGAATAGAATAATTATAAAGTTTTATTTTATATTGTTTAAGGTTTTGTCGGCCAGAACATGTTAGGTGTTTTCTCAAACGAGGGTCTGAGCGGTGAGATGAGTGGACAGGTGGCTGTGGATGCTAACGGTACTTTATCCCTGGCCACACCATGGGGCGCTTTCAACAATGGCGGCTTTTTCTTCGGAGACAGGAAGAAACGACAAGTCATGCTCGGACAACTTCCAAATATAAGTAAGTTATTTCAGAAACAACAAAAAACCGAACACAAGCATATAAAAGTTTAGAAATGAAACCGAAGAAACTCTTGGAGATAAAAAATCTAGATGGTTCATTTCGTTTGAGACCAATGATTACATTTTTACTAGTTGTGACAATATTACAGCATGTTTTCTGAGAAATCTTGATCTTTACTAACAGGGCAATCAATTGTCTTCCTCTCAGACACAATTTCCAAACCTTTAGAATAGCTTCCAAAGTAACAATTTTATGGGTGAATTTTGGGGTGATTTAGGGTATCTTCATCGGCAGATAGGTTTGTTTGTTTGCTTGATTGATTGGGTAACTCATGGTACTCAAGAGTATTTCACTTTATATATGACGACGGACTATCCATTCACACTGTCCCTTGTTAATATGCCGTAAAAACCGTAAAGAAACCTTGTTAAGACCATTACTGGAGCCACATGTGTAACCCACTTATATACCGGTCAACTAGGGGATTAAAACCTGTTTGCAATACACTGAAGAAAGATCAGTAGGCCGACACGCGGACTGTTCAGTTGTGGAGTGGTTTGATAATAGTCAGCGAAGAAAATTTCACTATTTACTAAAACCTTGTTCAACACAATTTGCTTTAACAATATATTCAATTCAGTGAAGTATGAAGACAATTATACTGTAGCAGATTCTCTTCTGACCAGAAACATATCTGCGAGTAACTATGTGAAAACTAAAGGTTTTTACTTGTAATTTACATATAAGATGTAGGCGGTCAGAATGTTACGGTGGCTGGCGGTTTCTCAGGACTTTCCATGGATGCCAGTTTCGGATCAGGAGAAGTCTTTATGAACAGCAACGGGACATTGTCTTTCCTCCGACCATGGTTGTCAGGTTTGGGTGTGAACAACCAGGCTCTACCAGGACTTAACAACCCGGCTAACTGGCTTCTGTGGGACAGGAAGAAAAGACAAGCCCCAGTGCCACAGGGAACTTTTCAAATACCAACATTTACACTGGGTAATTATTGAACATACTAATATAGAGCAGTGTTTATGTTTGAGATCCCTTCAATGGTACCTTCCACGTACAGGCCAATATAATCTCACATATCTGCTTTGCTGCCACCCAAGCTAGGTTCCTGTAACGGCAGAGTGTTGTTATTGTTACATTCTTAGGTGAAATGGATCTAGCAGAACCACCAAAGGTTGTTTAGCTTATGGCTTTGGTGGAACTCTTTACCGTTCTGTAAGATACCGTTTTTTTAAATCAGCTATAGTTAGATACGCCTTGTTCCACATGGAAAAGGAAAGTTGCTTGTATGCGGAAGAGAGGTTCCAGGTCACATTGGATGCCAATCGTATTCTCGCGAGAGTTTCTATAGTAGGCGAGGCTAAGACAACTCTCGTAGGCTATGCCACGCCAATATTTTGGGCGACCTATGCCACAGCCCAACACATACAAGAAGTGCAAAACAAACTGGCCCGGGTGTATCTTAGAGTCAATGTCTCGACATAGGAAGTAGAATTGATTTTATTTTAGAATGATTGGATACCTCTTGTCCCCGTCTGCACATTACATACATTGGTGTGTACACCATGTCCACGCCTTGTTTAACGTAAAGAAAGTTAACTCAACTAGTACATCAACATGATTCCGAGACACATTCTATCTTTCTGGTTTTTGCGTTTTGTCAGATATAGGTGGCCAGAACGTAACGGTGGCCGGTGGTTTCTCCGGACTCTCGTTGGACGCCAGTTTCGGGTCAGGAGAACTATTCATGAACAGCAACGGGACATTATCTTTCCTGCAACCATGGCTGTCGGGTTTGGGAGTGAACAACCAGCCTAATAGTATCCTGCCTTACCTTCAGCTGTTAGACAGGAAGAGACGACAAGTTGCCGAAGGAGGCAGTCAGTACCTATGTTTTTATATCAGGTCCCTTAAGACTTATTCTTTCTATCTCGTGGCTCAGCTAGTCTAAGCATTACGTTACTTTATTGTTCGTGTGTGTGTTACACCGGAAGCATACGGATAAGTATAACTCCCCATTTCTTTATTGCAATGTTTTAGATATTCGGATAATTTCCAGTCATTTTCGCCCTATAGCGTAGAATATATGTAGACTTTCTTAACTACGAATCGACGGAGGGATCTTTGCAAAGGCACTTTCGAGTTCTAGCTGACAAATATTTTTTTCTTCAGTTTATGTATGTATAAAACATACAGAAGTCATACACACGCACTTGATCGTTGTGTGTGTGATCAAATAATTTAAGCTGATTTTAGTTTATGTTTTATTAAACATCCTTCACCAGCCATTTCTAAAGTCTCGAATGCTCTGAACGGAGATCTTGTGCGTAGTCGCCTCACTTGTAGCTTTTAAAGCAGGACAAAGAAAATCACAATGCGGTTGATGTAAAATAACAGGCTATTGTACAATTCCAGTTAATATACTTCCGGTTACACTTAATTCTCTTTGTCTCATCCAGTGGAGTTAGAACCGATTTGACAATAAAACAGTTACACAGGTAAAATAATCGAAAGTCATAACTTACCTGGTACCGAAATTGTTTTCTTAAGAAACGCTTTAGCAGTCAGGGTGGGACTGGGCGTTTAAATTAGCGTGGTTTCTGGGGGGGGGGGGGGGGGGGGGAATTTTCATTATTATTTATTAAGGTTTGATACCGCTGCGCCTCACATCTTTATTGACTGTATATACAACTCAATAAGATACCTATTCACATCTTACTACAACAGTCTATATGCGTCATGCATATTGACTTCATTGTTACTAAATCCTAAATCATTTACATTTTTATAAAATAAATATAATTTTTATTGGTAGGCATCACTCCAGAAGACTTGGTTTTGACTGCAGCGGCTGTTGATGTTCAAGGCAGAACCCTGTTCGCTGATGGGGATGACGGTATAGGTTACGGATTTGGGGATGATCAAACTGATGGCGCCGTAGATGAAAATCTCTGTGTGTGCTCGAGTGAACTGTGCGCTTCTTGGCCCAGCTTTATCCAGACCTGCCGACAAATTCAGTCTAGCTCCAAATGTGTCTCAGCCCTTGATCAGCTCATTATCATCGAATGTCCAGAATCGGCCTAAATAACAAAGTTCTTGTGAAAATCAAAAATACAGCTCTATGCTTATTTAATACTATTAAAATCAGTTTAGAATTAAAACGCCTCTCCATAACTTCTGTAAGATTAGGGTTTATACAAGCTAAATAGACAGGTCTGTTAAATATGCAATTTTCCCGTCAATTTTTGTACAATTTTCTAACAAATCTGTAACTCCTGTGGTGACTTTGTTTGAGAATAAAAACTGATAAGAGAACATTTACCTATGTTTTTTTCCTCATTTAATACCCGGAACACGTCTATTAACGGAAAGTATATATTTACTACTACATAAAAAGCAAACATACGAAGGCAGTATTTTATACGCAAGCTGCCGAAAGCTGATTGATTGATTGGTTGCTTTACACTGAAGCATTCGTTCAAACTTGTTTACTTGCAAATCTCCTCTGTGTCTTATGTACAACCGGCTAATATAAAATCGATGTGTAATATAACACCGAAGTGTAATAATAAAAAAATGACGTGTAATATAAAATTAACGGGTAATATAAAAAATTTGACGTATAATATAAAAGGGCCCTTGACGTCAAATATAAAATCCATACGCCTAATATAAAATTATTTATCACCGCCAAATATAAAATACTCGCCACCTAATACATAAACGACTATATTTGACGTCAAACAATTTTACTGCTCCGCATGTTGGTTAAATTGAGGTTTAACGTCGTACTCAATTGTATTTTATTTATATGACGATGGATTATCCATTTCACGTCTTTTCTTGTCAAATTACAGTTGAAAACCGAGAGAAAACTTCGTAAAAACTACCCCTTGACTGTCAGCGTCGCATCGGGTGACTCGCACCTATACCTGAAGATCGCTAAACGAGCTCGATCCTATTGATGGTACATTATTGCTTTTGAAAAAGAAATCAATAATTAAAAGGTAGCCTACATGTGCCAGGGATCAGTCGAATAAGTGCTCAATTTCAATATGATTGGGTGCTGAAATTCGAATTAGACACGGTCATATTTAAAAGTATTTAGCAATTAGATAATTTTTTCCTCCAACAGCATACATTCGTAAGAAAAAGTGTTAAAGGCGAATTGTTTATTTCCTTATCAACATTTCCTTGCTTGTCCAAGACGATAACAAAAACGTGTAATGTTAACCGCCGGACGTTTTGTGCGCATGCGTGATAATCAAGCAAAGTACGATTTGTATTTTTAAAAAAACAAACATCAAACAAGACCGTTTCTCGGGTAAAGTCACTTCCAAACAACACACGGTTCCTTATTTATGTATGACTTCTTTCAAATAATTCGAATTTAGTCCGCTGTAAGTATTTTGATAATAATGTAGTTCCACTGACGTCATCATATAAACACAATAATAACCTTCAGACGTAAATAATAAGCACGTGGATAACTCAATCATATATTAAAAGTAAATCAATGCGCGTCACCTCCCCTGAAACCTAGCACTCCCTCAGAGACTATTTGCGGTACGGAAATCGCCGACGTTGTTCACCCATTATAAGCCGCATGTCTGAACAACCTCGTCAATAAAGATAAATAATCTCTGATGAAGAGCACATTTCAATAGCCGTCGTAACGATATTGAATATTCATGAGTTTCACCGTTCTCCACTGTTAGGTTTGTTTGTTTGTTTGATTGGTGTTTAACGCCGTACTCAAGGGTATTTCACTTATATGACGACGGACATAAATACAGAACATCACAAACAAATCTGCTT
>JAVFBW010150882.1:0-12254 GCA_034783835.1 Mopalia ciliata
TACATATATTCTACTTATTGTATGACCAATATATAACGAAGAACAAAAGTGAATAGAACTTCTGAAAAGATTCACTGTAATTCTTTTTACACCCAGTGGAGTATGGACCCAAAATGGAGTATCACCCTGTATGAATAGGCGAAGCGTCACACAAAACTGTGCAACTCCGTTGTTACGTTTATGCATCCATGAGCGTTAAATTATGCTGATAATTAAATCGAAATAATACAGGACTATTTGACTTGAGTATCGACTACATAATGAATTTCGACAACATAATGAGTGTACCTTTGTAGAATCTTCCTGACGAATACCAAGCGTCAACACGGCATTTCTCAACATAACGTCATCTTTCCCATGACACTTTTTTGCAACAAACGGCCAGTATGTTTGACAATCTAACATATGATTTAATCTATCGACAATTCCATTTGACAGACAAATGCCTATAACATATAAAACTGCAAAAGTAACTGAGTGAAACTGACCTCAGAAATATATCACCTCACTTGGTTGGATGCGTTGGGCAGTTCATTCGTCTATATGGTATATTGATGTATTTAAATGGCTTGGGGATGCTTCTTTATTTATCACAGATCATAAGTGAAACCATAATGCCAACATATCATTTTAATTCGTTACAATTGTAAAAACGCCTTCCAGACAACTCAACACCAATTTCCACTGTAGCAGTAACCCACGTAATATTTTGGTCTACAAAAAGTTAATTCAATTTTTTCAAAAGTTTTACTAGTAACGGTTCTGCTAAATTCAATGGTGACTTCAGCTTTATTGAACACAAAATAAACACAAATACGAAATACGCACGATGAGTTCTTTAAATGTCCACAAGCATAAATAAAAATAATGCTAAAAGATGTAATACTCTTGATTGGTCAGAACCTTGATGACGTATGCGTATAAGGAAGAAGTCATTGTCCAAACCCCACACGGTTCAATAGAATGGAGCCGCCACCCAAATAAATAAACAACAACAACAAACCACATATGGCCATGTCACAACTGTTGGCGTCAAAATCTTAATTGGCGGGATATTTATTAATTGAAACATAATTGTTTGTTATAATTTAACAAATTAGTTTTATTTATTACCACAAATGACTACAAAAAGTCCCAGAACAGGTGTACCTTCTAAAGTTTATTTTTACGAAAGCGTCACATCTATGGCAAGCCGTTTTATCACTTATACCTTTATTCTACATATGTCCAATAATTTTTGCCTTTATTTCACTTATGTACAATTCTTTTCCACATATGTGAAATTTGTATTTACTGATGTTGAAAAGATCGTATTTCGCATATGTAAAATAAAAATTTATTTTACATATCTAAAATTCTTTTCAACGTATGTAAAAAAAATTCAACATATGTGAAATTATTTTTCACATAAGTTAAATAAAACATCAAACCCTAACTATTTCACATATATGGAAAATAATTTCACTTAGGCCTATGGTGAATAAACTTTTATTTTAGATATGTACGAAAGAGTTCCACTTATACAAAAAATGAGAAATGATTTCTCTCTTGCTGTGGGGAGAAATTTGATAAGAAAATGGTCCACTGTAGAAAGATCACAGCAACAACAAAACAAAGCCAAGACAATGAGCTACATGCTGTACCGATATATAGGTCAATGAGTGCAGACTGCCACAAGTCGAAAACTCCAATAGATTTAGCGGCCTACAGCTAAAAATACAAAACCATACATTTTACCATTATTGAGTATTTTTATTTAGTTTACATTCTTTTATTTTCCAACGAATCAGACGTAGTAATGCTCTCTACAGAATCGGTCAAAATTGGAGGCCTAAAACACTAATGTAGTTTCCCGGATTCATTCTTCGCTAGAAAATAACAAATGCTTTGCGAAATGTAAAGGGTGGATATCCTTCTGATCGCATTGTACTTTGTGAGCAAATTAATTGCCGCTAAATAGAGGCTTATGTCGAATTATTTTCCACATATGTGAAATTATTTTCAAGATATGTAAAACAAATGATTGTATTTTAAATATGTGGAAAATAATTCAACAATAATAAGAATATCATTCAAGAATATTACATGTGGAAAATAATTTCACATATGTGGAATAAAGGTAAAAGAGATAAAACGGCTTGTCGTACACAAAGGGCTATGGTACTGTGATTACATTTGATGTTTAGAGTAAATGTGCATTCACACAAGCAGATCTGACCATAGGTGGATAGTGTAGGAGTATTTTCTCGTGTTTTCAGGAGCTGTGTGGTTCACTGCATTCCCAGACATCGTTATAATCTATTATTTAGTGGGTTATAGATCAACTTGCATATGTTTTTTAGACTTGGCCAATATCTTGTTAAATAATAGCTCATCAAGAACGACAACCATGTAATGTCCATATAGTTATTTGGCTTACGTCATTGTCGTTCTTGACGTTTTTTGGTCGTAACAGTCATGTCACCGACTCCGTCAGTGGTTGTATTGGTACTCGTTGACAACGAGGAGCAGCAACAATGCAACCATAGTCGCAAGTATAAGTTGTTGATGACATCCCATTCTTTCATACACTGTCGGATTCTCTAACACATAGAATATGGAAATCGCTCTACGCATGCTAAACCGTACAATCATTTGTAATAACTAAAAAACTCAGCCCATCTAAGCATAAACTAGGAACGGTTTGTGTTTTGATTCTATGACAGACCGAAAATCTGGTTTTGATTAAGGATTTCAGCCTGAGCCGGAGGTCTTAATTAGGTTTTTTTTAAGACTGTCGTCATTTTGACACCTAATCAGAACCAGAGCCGCCGGAGGCGTCGAGGGTTTTGACGAGGTGTCAACATGATTGTTTGTTTGTTTGTTTGATTGGTGCTTAACGTCATACTCAAGGGTATTTCACTTATATAACGACGGATTGTCCACTTCACACTGTACACTGCCTTATTATTGCGGGAGGAAACCTGGTAAAAACCACCCCCGCGATTGCCGGAGCCACAACATGTGGTGTCAAAATGAAGACAGAGCTCTTAAAACCCCTAACTATGACCGATGCTTAGAGTTTAAACACCATTCTAAACCGCAAAAAGACAGAAAAAGAGCTTTCCCGTGGCCTCAAACATGACACAAGTTACATTGCAAGCAATTGTGATAATAGAAGACTCATTGTATGTTTGTCCCAGCAGTCTAAACAGCCCTTTTACCAAAAAAAAAATGTGTTTTATATTTTATTTTTCTGGCAAATGTACTACCAGTGCAAAGTAGACATCTGCAAATTTGCAATGATGTAAGCCACCTCTGAATTGTTTACATTCGGTTCTAAGGGATCTTTATTGGTGATGTTCATGTCGTTTAGAAGCTTTCAAAGCTGAATACAAACATAAAGCTGATTGTTCGTACTGTCAATGAAATCCCAAATTATAACGGAAACTTTTATCAGGACAATCAGCAACTGGAAGCCTGGATTGAGCATTCCAGCTTAAGATTGGAGTCTAGCTATTAGTAGTTTAATTAAAGCGTTTCAATACGTTTTTTCCTTAGCACGGCAAGGGGATTATTTTTCGAAGAAAGCCATACATTCCACACCTTATTGTGATAGTGTGAATAACCGTTTGAATACATTGCCATCATACGCGAAATACCCTGAAATTGTTCCAAAACACAAATCCATCACTCACTCACTGATTCCCTAATTCACCCATTCACTCACTCAATAAACCAGGTGCGGTCACTTGTTGTGTTATTTAAGGTGGCTTTCGGATAAAACAAAGCTGCTACACCAACACTGTAGTAATACCAGTACAATTCCAAACAGTAAGGCGACCATTGATATATACGATCTCACACTGATTTATTATTTCCACTGCAGCCGGTTCTATCAAAACAGATCACTCTTCCGGACAAAATAAGTAACTTCATCATATATATGACCGATATGGTACAATCCAAAGTGCAGAGCTATCCACTTTACATATTTGTTTACAAAGAAATTATCTTGTTTTTTGCTCGATTGTTATTACGTGATGAAACTCATTTCTTATACAGGAAGGCTATTTTAATCATATTCCAACAATAATCCACACTGGCACAACTAAGATGTACAGAGTTTCCATAATATTGATAATTTTATTTAACTCCAGTTCTAATAACAGCATTGGTAATCTTCAAACAAACTGCCCTCAGCCAGAGGACGCTCAATGGAGGAAGATAACTACCATCGACATCATTGATAACAAAAAAGATTGATCATAAAAAGACATAAATTCTAAGACGCTACATATCGGCTTCTTGTTGCCTCTTTGCTCCTAGAATACCAGGCTAGGAAATAATCTTCTAGAGATTTGTTTGTTTGTTTGTTTGGGGGTTCAACGTCGTACTCAAGGGTATTTCACTTATATGACGACGTGCCAGCCCAATCGGTGAAGGAAACCACACCACCTCTGTCAACAAACAAAGACAGGACCGGACAAATACAAGACAACAACAACAGGACGCAATACAGACACCACAAACAGATCGGCTTCGTGTTCCCCTTTAGCTCTGAGAGCAGCAGGGCAACATGAAGCTCCCCCCCCCCCCCAACTGCCCGCTAATCTTCCAGAGAATATATAAGTAGCAATAGGTTGAGGTCAATGTGTTTTGACTTTAAAAATGCTTCGAAGAAACCACATCTTCCATTTTTCAACTTTTTGTTTTAACTTGTGTCAAATCTGTCCCTTTCTTGTGACAAATGTTTAAAATAGAACTCTAGACATGAAAGAGAAATTTTGCTTTAAACTCTTACTTCCTATGAATCTCACCGAATATCCAAACACACCACCGGTTAACCTATATACTTTGTCACCGATGTGTGCCGTTGAACTAGATTAGTGTCGATCACCGAAAACTATTGGCCAAAGCCAATCTAGCCTTTGGAAAAGGCAAACGATAATAACTAGAACCGACTTCAATGGCTGTCAGTGGAGGATATCACAATAATACACCTGCGGCTGACGTTGAACTTTCTGTGAAACAGCTGCTTTATTACCAACTCACGCCCATAAACTGTAACAGTCTTGCTTTTGATTTGGAAAATAGTTTTAATGCACGCCAAATCTGCCATGATATATATGTGGTTATTTTCTATAATAATAGAAAACTAGGTCTCCGAGAATTTTGAAGACTCAGTGAAAGGAATGGCCTTTATTCTGTCAAAGGCGTTTTGTGAAATAGCCTTGAGCCATTACCTTATTATGGGAAACTGTGAAGAGCGAATCCAGATTTCTACGTGACAGTTCTCTTTTTAATGATTTGCTCAGATATAATTATGTCAGTTTTAATAAAAAAAACTTGTCGTTTTTTGCGTTGTCTAACATTTTCTCAGACACTGTTATCAGTGATACATATTTTATTGTATAACGATACGAACGTACATGTACCTTTTGATTTAACAATCAAACTGTAAAACAATTTATGCGTTGGTGTGTGTTTTTATTTCGTATGCTTTTAAGCATGTCTTTCTTGTCGTTCAAAAAACAATGTCGAAAAAACTTAAAGTTCATCTAAGAAGAATTGTACAAAGAACAAAACAAATTTATTGCCAGAAATTGTTGGATATTAGGGGTATAATTCAAACTATAAATTTGAGTTACAGAGCGCCTTGTTGGTGGTTTATTTATTTACAAAGATAAAGAGTTCTGCTCTTTAAGAAAAATAATAAGATTTTGCAGACTCGTTTACAATGACCTAGTTTTGGCATATGAGACGTCAGAAATATTTTGAACAATCGAATTATCTGGCAATATTGTTATGTAATAACTGCTCAGTCATATAATATCTTTAACATTTTAGCTGAAATTAATAATATCGGAAGAACCATATAATGCTACTTTTAATATTGTAAAGACATCGCGATATATTGTCTATTTGGAGGTCTACGCCGTACTTAAGATTTTGACATTCATAAAATCAAACAAACTTAGACGTAACTGAAACGAAGGACAAGATAATATTTATTTTTTTAAATAATTTTAAAAATGTCTGAATATTAACAAAGCAGAACCTTCATTGGACTTGTAGTGAAAGACATTAAATTAACTAGGTCTGTATCCGATATCGCACCCTGTCTGTTAAACGACTTACAAATAATTGTTGAAATTCTTAGCCAACTGGAATGTTTTAGCCAACTTGACTTCCAGTGTTAAAACGTCCTGTTAAAAAAATTCACACATTCAACTCAGTATTCACATATCTCAAAACTCTTGATGTTTTTAAAGTAATATGGATAAAGCGGTTTTACAACTGCAACGAATTTGAAAACTGAAACCAGGATACATGGATTAAGCTTGGGTTTATATTTTTGTGGTCATGTTTAATAACTGAACAAAACTTAGTATAATAAATTGACCCAAATAAAGTTATATTTTTGATTCAAGGTTTAAATCGTGTGGATGAAACAAGCCCTGGGAAGCAAGTTCCACATGTATTAGGCAGTAGCAGTTCAATGACTGAATTGAACAATTCACGACGGCCGGCGGTTGTACAGAGCCTCATTTTGAACTGGAGAACTAAGATTTACGGGGCCACATCGACAGCTCAGCACAGTCATTAACTCATCCCCTCTGTGTTACCAGTTTAATTTATTGAGATAATTTGGTGTTTTCACTGATAATAAACTGAAATAAATATTACCACACACATTTTACGCCTGAACTCAATGCACAGTATGGAAATAGCTAAATGATAAAAAGTGTTCCCAATGTATACTAGTCTGTGCCCTGCAGTTGATCTACATTGAATATCTGCCTGTGGGAATAACTGTAAGCCAACATAAATTACGTGTATTTTGTCCTAAATTATTCAATAGTCAATTCAGACGTAATTGCTCATTGACATCATCGTCTTTGCTTGGATGTTACCAGACGAAGATTTCCTGGGGACATTAATAAAACGGAAAGTTACCATGACAGTCCTGATAATGTCTGGGTTTTTCTGCTGAGCTGGTGACGTTAATAACACACACACATTGTTTGACTACACAAGGATTTGAACCTGAGACCTTGTGGTAACAAACCCAACACTGCAGATATATTTCTATTATACGAAAGATATACGTGACATAATTCTGCATGGCAAAATACTGGGTCACTTCAGTGACAGACCGACGGCACGTTCAAGTATCCTGTGTTCTGATGTGAATGATTAATTGAAATAAAAGGAGAAGGTTTTTAATCTGTTTTACTTTCTATTAAAGGGGTTTTCAAACATATTGAAATGGATCAGCACAGCAGTTGTAGGACACTATGTAGCCTACACACAACAAGGTTGATATACAACAACATACCACATATGTCATCAGCCATTTATGTAATTTTAAGGACATACGCGGAGCATGCTCCCATTCTCCTTTAGGCCACGAGGCACCCAGGGCATCAGTCGAAATTATCGATGATGTTTAAGATTGTAACTCGGACTACCATTAACACTAGATTTAAATACCAAATATCAACTGAGCCGAACAAAAGCTGATGCCGTGTGTTAAGAACTGTCAGTAGAATAGATCTGAAGATGGAAGGAGGTCAACAATGTAGGCTAACCAAAGCATGGTTCCTTACAAAAATCACTACGTGACTGGCATGGCCTTCATTTTGTAAGAACTCAAACACAAATCATAAAAAGCTGCAAACAAGCCGTTTGTCTCTGGATCAATTTACTGATTGACAACGTGACATCGTCCTTAAACAAGCACAATATAAATCATTGTCTCTTTTGTTTATGTCAAGTCCCTTTCAACTCTTGTCGATTGGGCACAAAAGTCATCCTGACGCGTGCCTCGAAAAGAATGCTAAGCTGCCGATGGGCGCCGAACAAACAGCGCATTTTTATCGGAAATGTCTATTAAATGGTCTACCTCATAATCAGATGCTACAATGTTCAGTCGAATCTAATGTTCGAGTCGTATTTGTTCAGCCCCCGGGGTTAATTAACATAACAGGCATTATTAACTAACATATCAGTCACGAAATAGCCGTTCAGACGAATTAGTGAACTTTTTGAACGTTCACGAAAACATGGACACCAAACATAGTGGTAGGAATAAAATTTTCTTTAAATTTAAAAGTGTGCTTTAGTACTGATACCTTGATAAAAGGCTTGTTCTACCCTGCAATAATACAACAGAGATAGTGATGGTGGTATACAATGGATTAACACAAAAATATAGGTATACTCAACTCATAGTTTTATGGGTCGATTTAGAGAAAAATATGTTTTCCTGAACATTTTTCTTTATTGAGATGAAGAATATTGTTCAGAACATTTAGAATGTGTATATTTTTAAACAGCTTGGATACTCAAAGTAAATAATACATACATTTAGTAATAGAGTTATAATTTTAAGACTTACACATAGGGGCTCATTATTTTAACAATTTTAATTAGAACATCTCAGTGAGCATTTGTGTTTGCCAAACGTGAGAAATTAAACAAAAAACATATAATTTCTCAAATATTTTTTAAATCTAAAAGGAAGTTAAATAAAACCAGAGAAACTGTGAAGACTTTATGATGAACATCGAAAAATCACCATATTTCTTTGTGGAATCTGCGCCAGTTACTGTGTTCAGATGTGAGTTTAAATACCAATTACAGGACGGCTCCTAGTCAGTACAAGAACTATAAGACAAGAGGAGCTTGTATGCTGAAAGAATCACTTTAATTTTCTTTTTTCTGTCATTACCGGATGCATTGCACAGTTATCACGTGGTAATCTGAAATGATTTTTAATCTGTGTGTTTTTAATAGCTTAATTGCTCGTATACTATTTACATAAACAGATTTACTGAAATTCTCGTAATAATCCTCCATTTGTATTAAATGTTTTTATAAAATCAAAAGTTCATTTTCCAGTCGATGTTTGATTTCACACTTACATATACATCTAGCTCATAACAAAACTCGCAACAACAACAACAACAAATGAAGTCGCATGTGATTGACACATATTCATTCAACAGCAGATATGTTTGAATGCCAGACATGTGTATTAGCCGCAGAACATTTCAATCGTAAGGGATCGCCATCAAAAGAAAAAGAAAGAAATATAAACTAAACTGATAGCAAATATAACAGCCCACATTGTCTACTCAGTAACAATTGCCTCCATAATAGAATGCCTACAGATTGTGTACTATGTTATCAGAAATTAAAACCTCTGCTATGGGGACTATTTGCTAACCAGGACTATACTCAGTGTTTGGCAAATCGTCCAAGCCCTTGTATTTTGGCATTTATCGTTCCATATCGAGTAATTTACCAAATAAGCCTACTGGACGTTGGTAGTGTATTATAGCTTCACTAGAAGTCAATTAAAACCAGGAATGTCTCATTTTAAATATCCATAGTCTTGGCTGTGTATGGTGAACACGTGGCATTAAATTGCATAGACTGATATATTATTGTTAAAGAGGATATTGCAATCAATATAATTCAACGTGCTATTAACCGCGACATTTTCATAATTGTAAGCTATTTGTCTTGGACCGGTATTCAAGAACAACAATGATTATATAACACACACCAGGATTGATTGTACAAAGCGTTCCAAAGGTTGGATCATTAAGAAGGAACAATTGTTATAATGATTTCGTTGAAAGCCAACGTGTTTTCTATCCTCACCTGAAGGGTTCGTTAGATCCACTGTAGCTTGTGATATTTCATCGTCAGTTCACTTGAAGTCATTATCCTGCTCTCAACGATAGTTTGGGTCAGAGCCTGATATTCACTACATTTACAAATTGATACTTAACTTTTAGCTCTATATAAAAAAAACCCATTGTGTTCAAATTTTCCTGATCAATGCTATCAAGTTCACCAAAATCACATCACACTTACCTCGAAATAGACACGGAAGTGTATAACTAGTTAAAATAAATTATATGATTGACATTTTCTCGCTATCTTTCAGCTTTTGGGCACTTTGTTAATTGCATATTTCCACGTTAACCAGTGAGTCAGTTTAGCCTTGTGATAAGTGAACGGATTTAAGGCAAATCCGATATTTTGGCTAGAGACATAATTCAGTCTTTACTTCATACTGCCCGTGTAGGATTTAAAGACCACAGTCAGATGAAACCCGATCAGAAAATACGACCCTTTGGCAATTAGATGTGTGGTGTAAAGACTGACAACAACCAGCGTGTTCAGGTACCGTAAAGCCAAATCAGTTTATCGTCCGGTCTAGCTTCAAATATGACTTGGTTTTCGTCATGCCCAGAAAACCGACTCTACCGACTGTTATATACAGACTGGTGCGGTGTAACAATTACACCGAACACACGACGGTGGTACATCATTGTGCTATCCCGTAAATCGGGCACCGAACCCCCCGGCCGTTGTAAAGTAGCAACACGCCGGCCATCTGTGCCTTCTTCGGTGCACCGCTCATAGTGACGGGTTCGTCTGACAATCCTAGGTATATTAAGTGAGCCACACGATATGACGAGGGGAAATCCTGAGATTAGGTTATTAAGTTGAATCGGTAAATGTATGTGTAAGAAGAAACACAAATGTCAAAAAGAGCATTTCAAAATGACTTGGAAAAAGATTGAAGTGGGAGTGGGGAAATAGTCGGACTGAGAGCCTGGGCAATTTTAAAATATCGATTACGCCGACCCCTCCGCTCCAGCATTTATCAGATAAATCCACATATTTCAGACAAACAATCATCTGGGTGTGGGTCTTGCTTAAGAAATTATAACCTCTGGGAAAATATTCCTCACCGGAAACGCAAAAAGCATGCCGTTGGACGATATGCTGTTAACAATTAACTGTTGTGAGAAGATAGCATAGACATCGGTGCTTTTGTCATTTCTCCAAGTTAGTTCCAGTCATTCATGGAGATAATTAGCAATGCCCAATGATTTGTATCAATTAATTTGAAAAGCATCGATACATTTTAATGTTAGCATATCTAGAATGAAAAACCCGACAACATCCTTTACAATTATGTAGCTGTCTTGTGAAATCGTACTGGTATATTGTGAACCGCTCTGACGCCCAAGTCAGGTGCCCATACAATCTTTACACTCTGTTATGAAACTGAGCAGAACTGTCACACGCCATTTTGACGGAGGTACGTGGTCATTGCGCGTATTAAATCGGTAGAAATATAGGGTTCTAATTAATTGTGTTGCAGTACATGCTAATTGTGCGTATTTGATTCAGAGTTTTGTAGGTATAAAGACATAGTTATGTAGGTTTCAAACAAATTATAAGTCTCAGCACTTTTCTGTTTTCTTTATTCGAGAAATGCATTAGCGGCTATTGTTCTGTATATGATAAAGGGCGAGAAGACACTCCTTACCGGCAGATATATTTTTTAAGCGTCATCAAATTTTGTAAGGTAAATAACGAATTCTGTTTTTTTATGTTCGTAATTCGTGACTTTAATAACAAATTCCGTTTTTTTAATTTTGTCATTATTAGCCAATATCCACGTGTATACATATTCTTTATTCTTATCTTCAACATTATAACTGCTACTTTTTACATATAGTATAGTGTTTGTTTGATTGGTGTTAAACGTCGTACTCAAGGGTATTTCACTTATATGACGACGGATTGCCCTCTTCACCCTGCACACAGCTACGGTGGAAAACCGGAAGGAAACCTCGTAACCTCAGCGATTGCCGGAGCCACAGCATGTGACTCGCGCATATACCTGATGGTCAACATGCGGACTCGATCCAGCATATAGTATAGTGCGTTGGACACTTTTTATTCTGTCTTATATAAGTTACTCTATCATACTGATATATGTTTTAAAAAATGCATATTTGATCATCTCTTAGGCGAATTATTATCCTTTAAATTTGTCTTAGTTTATAATATTTCATTTTTTCTATATGGTCGTTGTATCCTTAAACAAGGTTGCTTTTATAAATATTTCCTGTAGAACATTATACAATATGCTGCTTCATTCATTTCATTATCCAGAAGTTGCGTTTTATTTTTATAAACCAAATTTTATTTTCTTAATTAACTCGTCTAATGCAGTGCAGTCAGATGAATATACAGATGTGCATTTCTTTACCAGAAAAAGTCACCCGCGGCTTAGTGGGAGCGTATGCACTTACTAAATTGAACCAGCTCCGGCACTCGCGGGGGTGGTTTTTACGAGATGTCTTCCCAGTTTTCCCCCTTTATAAGGCTAGGTGCAGTGTGAAGTAAACAATCCGTCTTCATATAAGTGAAATACCCTTGAGTACGACGTTAAA
>JAVFBW010150893.1:0-12249 GCA_034783835.1 Mopalia ciliata
ACATACAGGTGTCAATTACAATTTGAAAACTTATTGTGCGATTCGGATCAAACTTTATATGAATTTTCCATGACTATCGGTGGCACCACCTGGTGGTAATGTCTAAATTTCCATTTGACAAGAAAGAGTTAAGATATTCCACATGTCAAAGATGCTATGTAGGATTTTGTTTGGTGTATTATTGTCTAGACATGCTGTCACTAGGTGGATTTTATTCAAACTCAATTTTAATATTCCATGTGGCAAGATTTCTTCGGCGTATATTGCGACTCACATGAGCTCTTGTTTAACTTGTGGTAAGATAAAACTAGCACTAGGAAGTGAACAAGCGTACTTGTCAAATACGTTTCAACCCTCTACACTACCTCACATTTAGCAATGACAGTTAACAAATTTGTGAAACCAAGTAAATATATTTAATAATTATAGTTAACGCGGTAATGGTCTGGTTCACGAGGTTTGGTGTGCAGGTCTTTGTCACAGACTTCTATTCACATAGCTGTTGCCCTGTGTTCTAAACTTATCACGTAAGGTGCGTTATGTTCAATAAACCAACCAGAAAGAACAATATTTATTGTCTTCGGCAATGCCAATTAAAACATTTAGTGCAGTTAAAAACGGTTTAATCCAGTCAGTTGCAGAATTATGATCACAAAAAACATTAATCATCATAAAATAACATACAAATGTTCGTAGAACGTTTGTCTTCGATGACAAGTTGGTTTAAAATCACGACTCCTCGTCTCCATTCATCGTTCGATTAAAATGTTATATGAGTTCATAGTACATGCCGACTGCATGCTGATGAAGTCTAATTCTCAGTCACCCTCTCATTCCCAAAGAGTGACTACTTTACTACTAACATACGATTTTTCTCAACTCAGCTGACATTTGTATCAAATGTCAAGGACGTGACAAGATTTTTTTTTCAATATGGATCCGTTGGCCAAAAAGTCTTCCATTCGATTTCCATAATATTTCGGCACTGGCGACAATTTATTAGATTAAGTAATAAATTATTTACTTTAAAAATAAAGTCTGAGTCTGTGTGAAAGTGCTATAAACAACAGGTATGAACAATTGGGTTCTATGTATAGCGATACAGCTGTATGTTGTTCCAGGTGAAGTGTTCTCAAATTATTTGACGTGTAAACTTAGGTTTCCGTCATGTAACATAGTACAACGGAAATGTCAGGCATCGATTTCTTCCTAAAACGTGCAAGTTAACCTCTTTGATGAGCGTATTATGTGCAGAAATATAATTACCCCTGCCTTGTGATTGGCTAGTTAAAAACGGTATGTTTCGGTTTGTCTTCATCACATCACGGTATCTGAAGCTGTGCTACTTTACACGACGAAACATTAAAAAACCTATTATTACAGTGAAATAATTTGAGGAAACGGCATTTTGAGCAACATACACAACGAAAAATTTCTGAAGCATACATTTTGACCAAGATCACGTGAGGTTACGAACGAGAGAGACGAAATTATAACGTGGTTGTCTTTGAAATCAGTAGTTTTGACTTGACGTAATATAGTGTCGACCTAAGACGCACTTGGCCCACCATACGTCATGATGTCACCACATATGAGGCGAAGTGGTCTAAGAAGTCGGAATGTACAGTTGGCAATTTGGTGCCTTCGTGACAATGAAGTTCCTGGGTTCGATTACCAGATGGGTCCCATCCTGAACAATTCTAAACTTGGTGCTCTCAGCGCTAAGGGGCAATATGAAAACGATATGTTTGAGACGCCGTTACATTGCATCCAGATTTTGTTGTGTCTTGTCTTTGTTTGATGCCAGTGTTGCCGAAGGTGGTTCCTTTCACCCATTGGGCTGGCACAGCGTATTGTGAGTGAAAAACCTTAATACGGCTTTAATTGCCAATGAGACAAACACTTATATCTGCCTCTGGGTAATTCACATGGGATTTTACTAGCCTGATGAGTATAAGCCCAAAGATAACATGTATATCTAGTACCGGTATATGATAATTAAAAAACAGAACAAGACTAACACAATACTCAGTACTAAATGGGGTTACAAACAGGCTGGAACTTACTGTGTTAAATAATATATTCCCAGATATAAATTCAATATTGATATTTATTTATTTATTTTTTTCAATTCTGAATTAATTCGTCTGGTTTATAGACAAACAATCAGACGTTTCTTGTGTTAAGTCTACTATGTCTGGTCCAGAGTAGATTCGAATTTATGTAAGAAAATGTCTCAGGTGTGGATATCAGAATAAATCTCAAATACACCATTTTTAAACATAACACTTTAATGAATAGAGATGTAGCTGGTAGCATTTGAAATATGTAATGTATAATTTCACACCAGATTATCGGAAGCTCCGCCGAAAAAATGTAGCCGTTGATGATCGCGATTGAAGTTGTAGTTATATTGGGGCAGCCCTATCTTGTAATTTTGCTAAACGGAGTAATAATCCATCAAAAATATTTAGATCTAAAATTTTTTTCGTGAGTTGCCTTCGTTTTGAAGGTATATGATCATGAAGACTGCCGATTGCTCTAGATTAAACACCCGTCGGTATGGCGCCATTGTCGTTAATTATCTTTCGTTGACTGTACAAATAATTTATGTCTAGGCAAATAAAGTAAATGCGTATTATTGGTTCTGAATCATCTTTATTATAAAACGCATTTCTGCACGAAATCTTCTGACGTATTATACAGAAGTCGCCGAACAACAAAGGTAATTCATACAAAAGGAGAGATAGTGTTTGATTTAACTGTTATAAAATATACAAACTTGTTCCTTTAAAAAAATAACAGCTGATATAATTGGGAATATATAATTTAAAAACACTAAGAATAATTTTTTAAAAATATACCTATGGTTATAATAGATGTGTATGTATTTTATAGTATTGATGTATATATACAATGCGGTTGGATCAAAGAATTTCGTGCACTCCACTTATATTTCATTGATGATTTATTGAACTCACTCCCAACCGCTCACAAGTGGGTCTATACGACAAGAAGTCTCAGAACAGCAAAGGTGAAGTACATGACCAAAAAATATCTTCATCTTGACTGACTTGTGAGCGACTGGGAAGGAGCAACCTATTGCCTTGGTGCTTTCAGAGCTTAGGGGCCACAGGCAGATAATCGTATGTTGCGTTCCGTTATTGTTCGGTGTTTTTTGTCAGTGACTTGAAGGTGGTTTTGTGTAAACGTAAACTATATATATCCTGTGCAAAATCCCAATCAATTGAACCCAAAAAAGCACAGTCTATATTCACTTCCCTTTTTTTATAACGGAGAAAACAGCATTCGAAATTAGCATGTCGTATATTTATTTGTTGGATTGACTTTCTTTTGCAAAATTCAACGCATACACCCTTATAAACGTCAAATTGAGTAAAATTGGGATATAACTGCCAGAAGGCATATGTAACGGGATAGACATGCATTCAAGTTGACATTAAGCCAGCATTTTACTTATGCTGTAATTTTTGCAGGCATTTTGAAGTCACTTTATCCAATAAAATACCACCATGTAAAAAAATATCTTGATCTAGAAGTATAATATAAACATGACCGATGGTATCTATCTTTCGTTAGAGTCTAAATAACTTTACTATTGTTAATTGTTATTAAAATGAACACCAATTATTTTGATAGAGCTTTATTATTGTATTAAAGAAATTAAAATTGTGAAAGGCTGTCATAAAACAGCCACTTTGCAACAAATGGACCAATTGCGCATGAGGTTATCTCCCTTTGGTGTTGAAGACTATTTCCTTGTTTAGATTACGAACTTTTGGATCAGTGTGGCTTTTTCCTGTCAAGAAAAACAAACAAACATTAGTTCTGTAAGCAATAATCAGTTTAAGTAACAAATACCAAGGGCGATATAAAGCCACCACAACGTCTCATTCATTATTTACTTGATTACGTATCTACAGCTAACAACTGTTTTTGGTCTGACCTGCATTCGGACCACCAAAAAATTTGTATTGTCACATACAATGGCTAATACGGAAGTGGGTCATTTGCCACTAAGCTGTATGAGCTTAAATGTACCTTACAAATCCCTGTTTCCATTTACCGGGCGTCATAAAGAACAATCTATGCATTAACCCTGCCTTATGGATAATATGGTCCATGGTTATAAATTTTCTCCAAAGAGGTATCATCAGAAGTAGTCGCGATGGTTAACAGCTGAACTTGGATAAGGATCAATCTGTGTAACATTGAGTGCCAGCTATTTCCATCTAAATGATTTAATGTTGAGGACAACATTTATCCAGTTTTTCATTGATATAATTTTACATAAGATTATTAAACATATCTGTTTCTAGAACCTTAAGGAACAGTGAAATAAAAGACTGCTGAAATACCCACTTTACCGCTAACCGGCGCCTTTTGTTTGGTTTATACTTACATTGCCATCGATATCGTACAGGTATGTTGTGTTGGTACCAGTTCCCCAGGTAAAGAAATCAGATGTCAAGTCGTTAACACCCTTCCTGCCTTTATAACCGCTAGCCCAGATCTGTGAGAGATACATCCATTAAATGATTGATTGATTGACATAAAACGACAAGCTGGTATATATATATCTATTTATTTAGAAAAAAGATTCGTTTTAATTGTTATATTTTAATGTTTTAGTTCCAAAGGAGATTACCATTAGCATCTATATCAAAGTGTCCGTGGCTGCGAATCAAGTTTATGTATTGCGTTAATGGGTTCCGCATCTCCTACATGCAGGAAATGCAAGCTTGTATCTCTTACTGCGCCATGTTCTTAAGGGGGGGGGGGGGGGGTCAAACCGTTATGTATTAATTCATCAGTGGTTTGGAAATGGTAGATTCAACCTTATTTCTCTTCAAATGCATAAGGGTGTTGGTGTTTTTATCTTTAGTGTGTGTCAGTTGGGGTTAAAGCTGGAATGCCTTAAAGCTTTATAGGGTTCAAGATGATATTTCTGAATAAATCAGTGACACCCGGCTGTAATATCGTCTATAAGCCGGAGGTTTGAGTTGATATTTCTGTTATACTGACTGTCTGAAAAACAACGTTGTCGAGAACCAATCATAGTCTGTATGGCGATTTAGACTAGAAACTGGTAATCAGTGATTTTCATTGTGTGTTTAAAAGAAACAACTTTTCTTGACATCCTCGAGAAACGGACATTCTTTGATCAGCGGCTAGGAAGAAGGATTTGTTTATAGCCGATGATGAGTAAGCTTTGGCCTTATCATCATGTAACTTTGAGTACATTTAAAATAATTCTCACCTTGACGGTTGTTTGTGGAGCGATATCGAAAAAGTCAAATCTGTATTCCACCTCAGTGTTGTCAGCCAGAACTCTCCTTATTCTCCATTCACGGAGCTGCTGAACCTAAACAACAACATACATATATTATTAAAATGATCGGTTTTAAAAGGTGTCGTCGTTTTACAATAATCTCTGCTAAAATTAATTGCATTGAAGTGTAGTCCAGGACTGTAGGGTGGTCGTGGCGAATAAAATCAATTTGGGCAGATAGAGCTTTATATCAACTCGGTGTCATTCAAGATTGGGCCGCTATTGAATACCTTATTTTCATTGTAATGGCTAGGTTGAAAAATATGTATTCCAAAAGAATAAATGTTGGTGTCTACAGATCAAGTGTGTAGATTGTTTGCAAGTAACATCAAGCTGTGGACTTTAAAAGTTATTTTACGAAAGTCAAAGAAAATTAACAAAAAAGTGAATATGAATAGATAGCCTGCTATCAGCAGTTTGGACAAATGGTGTATAAAGTTTGTGGAAAGCTTTTCTAACCCTGCTAAAGGCAATAAGATAACTGACTTGGAATACAATACATATTGTTTTCTTTTCTCTATGAGATAAATTTCATCCGCCTTCATCATTCAGTGGAATCCAAAATACGTAAGAAAACAGTGGGCCGTAACCAACAACCGCTTCCAGGTAGTCCCCTATACTTGAAAGACTAGCATTGTTCCGGCTGGCCTTGGTGTCAGAAGCGGTTACAAAATGGCACATTATCCTACCTTTCCTGTCTTCAGAGAGCTGGTGTTCTCCACAACGATGTATCTACCATCAGGGGCTGATTCAGCAAATGCAACCGGGCCACGTGATGACCGTTGAACTGTTACTCGCCCGGCAGCTTCTGGTGACATATTTGCTGTAAGGAGCAGATAAATCATGATTATTTTAATGTCTATTCGCGGATATCAGGCCTGTGTAATACATATAAACAGAAACCAGTATACTGCCACCTAGTGCTACATGACAATGCCATTGAAATATTTCTATCCAGCATTTAATACTGTGGCCCCTCTCCCGTACATTATATCAAGTGTGAAACCCTAAAGGCAGCTGATGAATCAGTAGAAAGTCAAGTCAAAACACAACCAATTGTAACATTTCAAATTGATAAAAATCGCTTTTCAGTATTTTTTAAATCCTGTAAAAAAGGGTAATGCCTATAATCAGCAACCCTTGTCTGTTTGTCCCTATAATTTTGACACTTTAAGCATATGCTTAGTTATACCTGGTTCACGTGTGGTTACTGGAATTTTAGGTGCGCAGAACTGTTCCGCCTATAATAGCCGAAACAACTTAACAATCTGACATAGTTGTGTAAGCAATTTCACTTACGAGTTGACTCAAGATTGTTTGAACTCTTTCTCTTGGGAGAAACCTTTTCTTCTTGTACTTCATCAGGATTCCTGGCTTTGACTGTCACTTTGTCTTCCACATTCAATCTAAGTATAAAATAAATATAATTTCATTTTGTGCACAGAGTAATTTAATTCAAAAAGAGTTTTGTATGGAAAAAAAACTATTGCTCAATAATAAATGTGAGATTTCGTAGCATCCAATCAATAACGCCGTCCACATCTGAATAGTTGAATAAGTCATAAAGAAAGTCTGAAAATCGTTCTTTATCAGAAACGCTTAAGCTGTACTCTACCATCTATATAAACTTGCCCTTAAAACGATATTACCATATTAAATAAAACAAAGCGTGACAATCGGCGCAGTGGGTAAACTAAACGATAACATCGCCAAATGCATACAAAAAATGGAAACTGACTTAACCGGTGCCCATTAACCCTACCTGTTTTCTTCTACTTCAAGAAGCTTCCTGTAGGCGGCGATCTCCAGCTCTAAGTTGAGTTTAGCATCCATCAGCGTCTGGATTTCTCCAAGGACCGATTCCATTTCGTCCTGTAGCTGTTTGATTCTGTCCTGTAGGTCCTTCACCTGAGCATCATGTAACTCATCCTTGTCATCCAACTGTTGGTTCAAACTCTTCACCTGGGATTCTAGGAACGCGTTCTGCAAGAAAAAGCCATTTTAAGAACAATAGTGAAGGTTTCTATTCTGTATATCTGCTGAACCAAATACAAAATCGTTTTTTTGTTTTTGTAGTGTAATCACATGACTATTCAAAACCACGGATTCGGATTTGTACCAGGTTGTTTGAAACACTTGAATTCCGTTATTGTAATTAACATTACCCATTAATAAGCTCAGACAAGTGCATGGTGCTTAAATCAGCTCAGAGGATCGGTTGAGTTTGTTTTCAATGTTTTGGCATGACACTCTCTTGGTTCTTGGTCATATATGTTTTCAGACTGGTTTCATTTAATAGCTCAAATCATATTTTATCTAGTATAGAAAATGGTAAACCTTTGAACTGAGTTACTCACCCTTGCTTTGAGCTCTGACATGCCAGCTGTCATGTCCATGATCTTGGTTTTGTTTTTCTTAATCTCATCCTTACTCATAGTATCGGTAGGTGGCGCGCTGTTTAGTGCACCTGCGCGTATCGAACGCATCTGGAATAAATAAATAAATAAATAAATAAATAGATAGCATTTACTTGACATTTGGCAAATTAAAACTTTCCCAGAACGTTTTAGCGGGGAACACTTATTATAAATTCAGGTTGTAGGAACATTTCAGTGTAGACTTAGTTGAAAAACGATGATTCGGAAAAGCAGCTTAAATAATACTTGTTGTTGTTGTTGTTACTTCGCAGAAATACAGACTGTGAGATATCCAGGATCTTAGATCCTAAACACTAAAGACAAGACCTGCTTATCTTATATGTCTGAAACGCCACGACCTCCAGATAGATAATACTTGGCAGATAACTGTACAGACATTTTTGCATAGATTTCCTGCTTTCATTGAGAATCAGACCATAAATATCCCCGTGACTAACCTGGTCGTTGTACTTGGAGTCCATGTCATTACGGATCTGATCCAGTCTGTTGTCGTACTCGGTCTGGATCTCGCGGATCGCCTTAGATAGCTCACCCTTCCAGTACTCTCTGAGATCACCAGTGTTGTCCTGATTTACCATGTTCTCCAAGTCACGGATTTCCTGAAGGAAAAAAAAATAAAACTTAACATGGCAACCAACCCTCGATTTATAAACCTTTCTCAAACAATTTTAAAAATTCGAAATAGGCATTGGGTTAATTTTGCATCGATAATAAAGAATCTAGGAAGTGACGGTTATAAATTATGTCAGAAACATTGTTTTCTAAGCAACTAATAATGTTATCATGCAGGTAGAGCTGATTCAGCAAATGATAACGGGTTGTTTCCCCGGAAGTCATGTACACGCAGACGCCTTACGGGCTGTTTCTTGAACACTTACACTCTTTAAATAGATATCAATTCATTTTAAGCTATTAATGCAATCAATTCATGGTCTGGACAACAATTTGTTCCATTTACAAGTATGACGTCGGAAAGTGATATTTGTGTAATATTCTCTTACTGCCAACGAACAATAAACATATCGTGCTAAAATTAGGGATTGGGCATCCTATACTATGAATGAATTCCCGAAGCACATTGTGGTAAACAGCCGCACTTACCTGCTCATAAACATTCGTGATGAAAGCCATTTCTTCTTCCAAGGACTGCACCTTGTTAGCCATGTTAATATGGGCGGTTGTCTCGTTGTCAAGATCCTAGAACAGTGACAGATTGATTGATTACTTAATTGTATTCTTGACTGATTGGTTGCTTGATTAATTGATTTATTGATTGATTGATTGGTTGAGTGAGTCTTTGATTAATCGATTGGTTGATTGATTGATTGGTTGGTTGGTTGGTTGGTTGATTGATTGATTGATTGGTTGGTTGATTGGTTGACTGATTGATTGATTGATTGATTGATTGAGTGAGTGATTGAGTGATTGATTGAGTGATTGAGTGATTGATTGGTTGATGTATTCATTGATACTTACCACTCTCAGTCTATTATTATCACACTGATTGATTGATTGATCGATTGATTGATTGATTGATTGATTGATTGATTGATTGATTGATTGATTGGTTGGTTGGTTGGTTGATTGATTGACTGATTGATTGATTGATTTATTGATGGATTGATTGATTGATTGGTACTTACCGCTCTCAGTCTATTATTATCATCCTGCACTCTCTTGAGATTGTCTTTACATCCCTTGTAATCGTCTTCAGCATTTTGACACCGGTCCTGCATTGAGTTCAGCTCGGCTTCCAATTGCCTTATTTTGTTCATAGCATCCTCAAACTTATTCTTGAAGTCATCCCCTCTCTCTTGCTCATCTTTTGTCCTGTGATTAAAAACAAACATTGAGCACACTGATGTCTTTACATTTGAATACTTTAAATAATTGGATCTGGGAAGCGTATAGTTGGATAGGCTGATACACAACCCGATGTCCACTTTGATCTTCTCAAACCCAGTTCACCCTAAAGTGTTTGTTTACAGCCTTGTCCAGGTGGAAATATGTTTTTTATTTTTACTCACTAGTATTTCCCTTTTATGACAATTCGCATTGCATTTGCTACCTGGGGGTATTAGGTTAATAAAACAATGATATTTTAATATATCCAGTCACATATCTAGAACAGATGGATGGATGGATTTTAGAATGATGGAGCATACAGTTATCAAATTGAGTACTATTCGCTCCAGAAGCTAACAAAAACAAAAACTAAACAAGATTACACGACAGGGGTGCGGCTCAGGTGGAAATAAGAACTTAAAAGTGTAGAAATATAGGCCACTGTTTCAAGTATGTGTCCTTTACTATCTGACTTGTTGAAAAATTATGTCATCTGTAATGTCAGAAAAACACGCAAGATGTTGAAAATCCAACATTGTCGCCATGTATCTACGAAGATGTGATAGTCATAGTGTTTATAATCTTGTCCGTTATGTGCCGAAAGTTAGGAGTTTAACACTGTTTCCACCCACTCAAAATCCTCGGAAACTTTACAGTGACAATTTTGAAGTAGGCTTGGGTTATAATACTTGACCTGTAACGTTTTATCGCTTATTTACGATGTGTACTAAAATATGAATCAGCACACTTCAAAAACAGCATAACGTCTTGCTGGACCATTGGGCTCAAAATTAACCACATGTTTTTATCCCTAAGATTAAAAGGTAGGTATTCATACTATATGTTGGTGACAAAAAATAATTCGAAATTCTAATTGCAAACAATTAAATTGGAGCCTATCATTTTTTTCCTTGATCATATATTCAAGTCGCACAATTTATTGCCTATTTCTGATGCTTCTGTTTTGAGCAGACTCTCCATTTTCCAGCGCGCATTTCTAGAAAACAATTTACATTAGAAACTTCAAAGTTGTTCCATTATAAAGAGCAAAATGCGATCTAGTAAAAAGTGCTTCCTTGTTTTATAAAATATAAAAAGTTGTATTTTACATTTTTATCAGACTTTCCAAGGTGGGATGGAAAAAACAAAATCCACTGGGATCGTTCTAATCAATTATTTTTTCAAAAATGAGGCACCGTTTACTAATTCAAGGACTATTCTAAGCGGTCAACTAATATATTTGGTCTTATCATTATTTGCTTCGAGAAATAAATCACGAAAAATGCTGTTTATGTTTTCTGTTGACATTTACTCATTTAGCAATATGTTTAGAAATAACAATTTGATTTTCACCACATCACATTTACATATATATAATCCTAAGTATTCAAGCTTTCCAAAAATATATACATATATATGATACAGATTTATATTCTTCTGCATAAGAGACTAAATACAACAGTTGTTCTGAAAAAGGGTCGAGCAAGACCTTAAAGGATCGGCCATTTTGTTGAAATGCTGTATCAGTATTTGGTATTACGCCTATCAACTAGACTATACTATTCACCAAGTGTTTCATATGGACAGATATTTTTTTAAGCCACACTCCAGTTTTTATCCTTATAATGGGTTAGACAAATAAAGAATGTCTTATCTGGAGGTGAAGAAAAGTAATCATAACAACTCGAGATTAAGATCCCTTCAACATCTTGCCACTGAGATTTTAACCAGATTATGACCTGCTTCTTTAAGTCATCGACAGGTCTGTGCCTGCATGATTAAATTTGGGAATCTATACACAGAAAATTTACAACCCTCATCTTAAATTTCGTCTTGATTGTTCAGAATTTACGTTATAAATTGCTCAAATGTAATACGTATAGGCAGTACCGGGCGATTACATTATAATGCAGATTTCGTTTTTAGTCCATGAATTTATAAATAAACTGGTGAATCTGTTAGTTGTGTATATATTAAAATGCGTGTTGTATATAAACTGCATAATGTAAACTTCGTTTTAATTAGTGATGTGTTTATTTGGAATAATCATTTACGCTAAACTGCCGCAGACAAGTAACGTATAATCACAGGCGTACAATATCCATTCAAATATTCACACTCAATTCCTCTATACGGGACTGATAGACATACAATATATATATCCATTGACTGGTCAGATAAAAGTGGTAATTTGTGAGAACTGTGGCGTTTACACTTTCTATGCATATTGATGGTAAACAAAGGATACCGTGACCCGTGACGCTAAACACGTGGCTAACTGATCAACCAAAACACTATACTTATTCACACCCCAAAGCACACATAAATCAGATAGATCAATCGGCTTGATTAAAATTCATTTTTCTTTCGAATTAAACGACTTAACTCGAAATACCTAGAAACCTTTCGACAATCAGCGTTATTGAAAAGATTAAAGAAAGTGTCATGTAGTAGACTGAGGGCCTGGGGGGAAACAATTGGTGTCATTTAAAAGTCAATATTAACAGTATTTTGTTTATTTTTGAATACCATGTTCGTACAGTATTTTCGTTATTTTGGAATAACACTTTCTTAGTTAGAACATATACCTGTTCAGAAAATTTTGTAGGTTGA